>JAGDQP010002221.1:61061-97109 GCA_022664845.1 Lepisma saccharinum
GTCTCAATCGCAGATTACCCGACGGGACTCTTCAACCCACCCAAAGTGTGGTCTTGACTTTCAACCAACAGACACTCCCGAGGGATTGTTATCTTTACTTTATTCATCTAGAAGTTCATCCCTATATTCCCCCTGTGAAACAATGTATGCAAGGGTGCTATCGATATGGACATATCAGACGTACTTGTAGAGCCACTAAGGTTACTTGTAAAAATTGTGGAGACGAACATGATTCTGTCTTATGTTATAATTTACCGTATTGCATAAATTGTCACCATCCACATGCAGCGGATGATCCTGCTTGCCACGAATGAACTCGTCAGAAAACGATTTTACAATTAGTGGCAGTTACTAATATGTCCTACGCTGACGCCATCAAACAGGTGCCTAAATTATATGGTCCTACATTGACCACTAGAGCTCTCGGATTTCAGCTAGATACGAGTGTGACATCTCATTCATCGGCTCCTAGAGACCGTTCATCGCAGTTACCTGCAACGTACTCCGCCGTGGCGAGTACACCTCCTCGCACATTGGTAACACCTCGTCCATCTACATCTACTTTTCATTTCACGCCTATAAAATCTCCGACGATTCCTATGAAACGCCGTAAGGGTCCAACTTCTTCTCTTTCTGTACAAGGTCAACAAATCTCTACTTCGGCTCGTCGGACACCGGCTGAGATACCTTCTAACTCAACGTTACCGGTTCAGATTCCGGTCCGAACTCCACCTCGCCAGCGTTTGCAGTACTCGAATGATCATACGATTACTCGGCTCCCGAGTGATGAGAAACTGTCCGCTCCGGACCCTATGAATCATCAGCAACATGCTCCTCAACCAGACTTCGTAAATGAAAAATATACAACCTTTATACATCAAACTTTAGACACTTGGACTAATTTTTGTACTGAACGAAACTCACCGCCAATAGATCCTGAAATATTGCAACTTCTACGTAATAAATTACTCACATATCATCTATAACTTTCTGCACTTCATGGCACCACCGTTTCGCATTCTCCAATGGAATATGCGCAGTTTCAACAATAAACTTTGGGCGGTCAAATTTTTAATCAGTATTTTTCATCCTCAGATTATTATATTACAAGAAACGTGGAATTTTCATGCCTTTACAATCAGAATCAGAGATTATACATTCATAGAACAACACCGAAATCTGAACAATTATGGTGGCATAGCCATAGGGATACATCATTCCCTGGCTTATAGAGAACTTCAATTACCAGCTTTAGTGATACCTCCAGAAACTCAGATTCAAGGCATACATTGTGGAGAGATCAACGTGATTAATTTTTATAGTCCCCCGCATGTGGCACCGTCGCCCGACTTTTGGACGACGCTTTTTCAACATTTTTCCACTCCTACAATCATGGGAGGTGATGTCAATACTCGACATCGACTTTTGGGAGGCAACAAGATTAATATCGCAGGTACTAACTTAATCACGAGTTTACTATCTTCCTCTTATTTATATCTGAATGATGGAACCTCTACTCGTATCACTCTTCCCAATCAAGCGGCCAGTGCACCAGATGTCACTCTGGCCACACCGACTTTGTACTTACACGCAAATTGGGAAGTGTATTATAACGCATTGGGGAGTGACCATTTCCCGATCATCATTACTGTCGCCTCGGGATTATCGCAAAAATCAGCTAGAATCGCCGATTCAACGGATGTATGTTCTCCTTACGTACCGCAACAGCTCGACTGGTTGTTATACCAAAGCACATTAAATAAGAACTTTCTCGAACTTTCCACACAAGAGCTTCCAGTCTCTTTTTCCAATTTTCAACAATGTCTTATAAAGAGCGCTCATCACGCTAAATTACATAATAATCATACTCACAGACCAGCTCGCCGCAATTCTTCACCCATTTGGTGGAATACAGAATGTCAACGAGGCGTTAATTTAAGACAAAAAGCCATGACCACGTATTTACGTTCGAAAACTTTCCAACATTTTTTACAATATAAACAACAGAGTGCGGCGACCACTCGGCTTCTTCGTCGCACCAAACGACACAATTGACGACAATTTTGTACATCTTTAACATACCCGACACATCTACCGAGCATTTGGCGCTATATTAAAAATAAACTCCATTGTCCGTCTGTTGCTCATTTTGGACAGGATCCAGAGGCGTCATGGGTTGGAGAATTTCATGCGTCGCTCACACCATGCATCATTCAAGATAATGCGTACGAATTATTACCTCTTTTCCATGATACCAGACCGCAGGCGATATTAGAAGAATTTACAATTGATGAACTTCGCTACACGCTCAAATCTACTGCAGATACCACACCGGGTATGGACTGCATCCGATATCCACATTTACAACATTTATCACGTCCTGGTCTGGAATATTTATTAACCTTATATAACAATGTATGGAGAACGTGCCACATACCGAAAGATTGGAAAAACATTATTATTATACCGATACGTAAACCTATGAAACCCATTGCAACGGCTTCGAGCTACAGACCGATCGCACTTCTGAGTTGTATCACCAAAACGTTTGAACATCTGATACTTCTACGCTTACAATGGTGGATCGAACATCACCGATTACTTCCTCCGACGATGACTGGTTTTCGAAAGAATCACAATACAATGGACTCCATTGGTCCCTTAATTATAGATATCTGGAACGCTTTTCAACATCGCTCATATGTTTTAGCGGTCAGTATTGACTTGACTAGTGCATATAATCATGTGATTTTGCGCAAGTTGATCCAGTGCATGGCGGATTTACACATTCCCGCTCATTTTCGCCGTCTGATATATAATTTACATGTCCAACGGCATCTATATGTCAAGGTGGGCACTACTTTTACGTCCGCACGTATTACAGATCTGGGTTTGAACCAAGGAAGTAAGCTAAGCCCGATATTATTCACGCTTTATACATTAGGCTTACATAGGCGCTTGCGCAATTCTGTCCGTATTTCACAATATGCTGATGATATTATAATTTATACGACTCATACGGACCTCTCGATAGCTAGAAGATGTATTCTCAATGCTCTCCAAACTTTACATACTTGGTGTGAGGAATATGGACTAGATATAAATTGGAATAAAACTAAGGCTATTTGCTTTACTCGTCGTCGTATTTATACTCTACCAACTCTTCACATAGGGACTCACCAGCTTCAATATGCGCCGTATATTAAATATTTAGGTCTTTATTTAGATATTCGTCTCACATGGAAAGAACACTTTCGTCATCTATATTTCAATATTAATGCTATTCTACAGTTCCTAAGAAGTATGACGTCTAAGAGTTGGGGTGCTGATCCGCAACTGTTGTTAAATATCTTTAAGCAATGTTATGAAGCCAATCTTACTTACGGAGGCATCATGCTTTCACAGACTCCATTGTGGATCAGAAATACGCAGATTCGTTATCAATACCAGGCATTACAGATTATCTTTTCCCAACCGAAGAATGCACCAAAATACGCACTTCTAGAAGAAGCCGGTATCAAACCTCTTCCTTTAACAATACTACAGCACGCACAAAACTTTCTAGTGCAAAGATATGCGGATACCACATCACTTCTTCTACCCAAATTGAAACTCTTATATCTACGCAACCAACAACGACAGTTACCGTATAGAAAACAATTACCTTGGATCCATGAAGCTTATAAGAATATACATTGTTTGTTTCCACAAGTTCAACGATTCCCGACCCTGCCTTGTTTTTTGAGTGCTTATCATAATATTACTTTCACGATCACACCTGAAGTCCCTCCTTACCCTCAAAAATCGATCAGACAACAATTTCCTCATATCACAACTACGATTTGGCAGAACTACACGGCAGATTGGCCTCTCAATACCGTGTACCTATATACAGATGCATCCAAAACGCAGCAGCGGACAGTAGGAGCAGCACTTTATATACCACAATTATTGTATACTGCTAAATATAAATTACCTCCACATCTATCAATTTTTGAAGCAGAAGCGTTTGCGATTCGACAGGCCTTATTGTTTATACTTCACAGACATATAAAAATAGCCTGCATTTGTACGGATGCCTTAAGTGTACTCCAATCCTTACAGGAGATGCATTGGGATACTAAACTGACTTGGATTTTGTTGAATATTAAAATACTTACCCGTAGACTTCTCCATACTGGCCATCAGATTCGATTTAGTTTTATCCCAGGACATGCCGGGGTTGCAAACCAGGAACGAACTGATAGATTGGCACGGGAAGCCGCTCAAGACGGCACTCCAATACCACTCCTTGTACCTCCTAAGAATATGTATTCAGCGCTCACTCAGATCATTGCGCATCGTTATCATCATCACCAACAACGCTCTCGTCAAGGACCTGGAACACATTACTGGAATATTCAGGCATCTCCCACTTCGAGACCATGGTTTCATAAACTTCGGTGGGGTAGACGCCATATTACTCAGCTCATTCGCCTCCGACTGGCCACGGCGCAACCACCTCTTCAGCTATACAGGCAGAAACAGAAAGCAGATCCTTATTGTACATGTACTCCTCAACGTCTTATCGGCGACATCAACCATCTTACCTTTGGCTGTACCTTGTCCTTACAACAGCGTACTCAGTTATTTCAAGCACTATATACTCATTTCCCCACGGGACCCTTCCATGTCTCGGAAATTCTGGCCACAGGAAATCTGAAGTTACTTCAAACACTACTTCAATATTATGATGCGAACCAGATTACTTTGTAGCGGATACATGACACCGCTTTCTACACTAACCTGAGTATCATACTTACACCAAATACGGAATGGACTCCTTTAGTAGTTACTTGGCTATCGCCACTAACACCTTAAGTTGCCATCGATGGCTGCATTACCATACCTACATATGTAGCGCAAGTTTACATACATCAAACAATCCTGTCACAGGAATTTAAAATACTTAACAGTATCTTAATGTCACCAGGGAATTTTTGTTTTTGTCTGTATGCTACTTACCAACACAGGAAATCTGAAGTTATTTTCAACCATACTTCAATATTATGATGCGAACCAGATTACTTTGTAGCGGAAACATGACACCGCTTTATACCCTAACCGGAGTTTCATACTTACACCAACTACGGAATGGACTCCTTTCTTAGTTACTTGGATATCGCCCCTAACCCCTTCCGTTGTCATCGACGGCTGCAGTGACATATCTACATTAGTAGCGTAAGTTTACTTACATTAAACAATCCTGTAACAGGATTTTAAATATTCAATAGTATCTCAATGTCACCAAGGAATTTTGTGCTTTTGTCTGTATTCTACTTACCTAACTGGCGCAGATAGTCCTATAATTGGGGCTGAGCCGAAAGCTGCTTTGCGCAGCATCGAACAGAACAGAACAGAACAGAAAAGTAAGCACCCTTCAAATTGTGTCTCTTTCTCTCTCTGGAGAAATCCACCAATTTTTGTACCAGACTTGGGGGAAGGTGTTCTACCACAATCAACTACACTTCGCTGTATCAAAGAATCTCAACAAGGAATGATAGAAAGTGATGGATGCTCTAGGCATAAGATATCGTCACCTTGGAACCAGAAGGTACTATGTCCACTTTTTGGCAAAATGGAGTTAACACTGCAGTCAAAGACTTTGTACTGAAGAGCATCAACCCCAAAAGTTATGTCACAAAACGACTTCCAAGTGGCTAGAAATGTTAAAAATAAAATGAATTTATACAGACTTTAAATGGAACTTCAAACTTCAAAACTGCTTTTTTTCCCCTCAAAAGTAATAAAAGTGGACCTTCTGGTTCCAAGGTGACGATATTTCTATTATGCCCAATTTTGTCTTGGACAACTCACAAGGGAACGTCACCCTACCTTTACGAGTGATTTCGGCAAAAATGGTATCAATCGATAGAGAACTGAAATATTATACGCTTACAACTGAATTTTCATTTACTGATGAACTATACGAGAGGTGTCGCACTTGCCACTAACACAAGATAATTCGTTACGTGAGAGCTTGAAACGCAATAAGTCCAATTTTGGCTAAAACGTGATAAATACAGTTTTGTAAACTTTCGAAACGCCTCAAATAATAGTTGTTTGCTTTTTGTTGTGAACAAGTTAATAATGTAAATAAGTAACGAAAACTACAAATATATAACAACACGATTTTTTTTATTAACGACGACGTTTCGTCTAATTGCTTTAGGCTTTTTCAAGTTAAACCAACATAGAAGACACCCTTACATGCTTGTACAGAATGTAAACATGCAGGTTGCAAGTACAGCTAGGAAAATTTACAAAAAAAAAAGTTTTTGTGTTAGAAGTGAATAGGTTTACATTATAACCTGCATGTTTACATTCTGTACAAGTATGTAAGGGTGTCTGTGTTGGTTTTACTTGAAAAAGCCTACAGTAATTAGGCAATACCTCGTAGTTGGTAAAGAAAGATCCTAATACGTGAGGTTAAATTCGAGATTTTAGTAAATAAGTAGGTCTATTATACAGTTTGTCCATTTAGTTGCAAACTGAAAATAAATACTTTTTTTCCTGTTTTCTGGAAAACAAGGATTTATATGACTTAGCACGCTTCTGGCTCTCAGGTACAGAATTAATGTGAGAAGTTTCGAAAAAAAGTAGAGAAAACTGTTTATGAACGTAATCACTATGGCTCGGAACTTGGTGACCTAAAAAATCGCTAAATATGACCTAAAAATAACATACAAAATAGTTTTCTATTTTGTGATCATGTTAATAATTAATTATTAAAGCAATGTACATTTCCATGATCAGAAGGAATCGCATGTAAACTGAAAAGCACGGTAAATATGGTAATCGCGAATATAGGAAGCCAAAACTAGACAGGTGTATGTACGGAACACTCAGTTATTTTCTTTACAGACTCATGAATTTTAAGGTTAATTGGTATTATGAATAATGAACAGTTCTCTAACTTATCTAATGTTGGGATCTTTTCGAAGGGATTTTTTTTTTTTTACTTAAATTTAAAACATTTGCAGATTTTAAAGTACTTGTACGTGTTTGTGCAACTTAGGTCCCGAGCTTGTTTACTAATGATCGAATATAGGAGTGAGTGGATGTGTGCAAAGAACTTCAACGCCTAGTTTTACAGTAGTATTTGTTTCTGTAAATATTATTTTTCACGCCCATAATTTGGAATTTCACTACACCACCATAATCATTTGTAAATTCTCAAATGTTCGATTGTCAGCAAGTACATTACGACATTGGAGAGACTCTTCTCCGCAGATGTCAAGGGTCGTAATTAGAAAGAGCAAGATCCCCGCGTAAAAAAATCCTCTTCGTCCGAACTGAAATGTTCACCTTAACAAAATACTTTCGATCTTTAGCATAGTGTGGTAAACCTCATTGTTCTAGTTTTTCTCATGGTCAACATGTTCAATATTCCATCCACCTCCCTGCAATGTTCCTCGAAGTTTCTTATTTTATCCGCAACTGAGAATGCTTTTCCAGCGAAGTTGCCTAAATATAAAAAAAAAAGTTCCTCTTAATATAAACCAGACATTTTTTCAAATCTGACTTAGCCATCAGATCTTGCGAAATCGCGATAGGTGTTGCAGTATTTTCTGTGAAAATTATCCGGAACTGATTTCAGCAGGTCAAATTCTATCAAAGGTTTGTTTGTGGACCTCGCTCAACTTCTTCGCGGTCAGTTTCTCAATCGTTTCCAGATGTTTAGAGAAAAAGGAACAAACGACAAAAAACATTTCGGCACAGAGAGACAAATTTTTTGTGTAGCTTCCAGTTGCAACCAACTCTTCAATTATCTGACCGAACACCTAGCGTCTCTTCTATCCGGCGTGAAGTATTACAAATCTAAACGTTCTTTTGTTTTGTTTCTTGCAAGTTTGGTATGTGTGAAACATATAAGCAATTACACAAAGGGGAAAATATTGAAAATAGAAGTAAATTCTTTTAAGATGACTAATAAATCGAAAACTGCAAAATAAAAATCACGTTTTTGGCTTCGGTTTAGGGTGAAATGAATTTTGGTAATAGTCGGCATCGTTCTCAAACATTCAGAAAAAAAAGATGACATTTCAAGTTCCGAGCCATAGTAATCACGTTCCTGTCTTGCAACTTATCAAATCTCTTTTTCCTATCTACTAGAACTTCCAGAAACATGCCTACTGCACAGCTGGGTATATAAGCGATCGTCCTGGCTATTATCCTACACACGAAGTCTTCTGTTTCAAATATTTCGAAAAGTGTGAAATTTGCACAGATAATAAATTTGCCTTCCATCACATCTTCGTTGTGTAAAAGATATTTTTGTTTTGATTAGATCTTCAAATGTAGAAACGACATCGATCTTTATTATTGTGATACAGATGTTACGGTGAGCGGTATTCATAGCTTTAACCTCTTGTCTAATGCTTTATGTCAAGTTAAACTATATTTCTCCAATTGAAACTTTGATTTGTAGTTCTTTGTCCAATGCTCGTAAACAAATAAAAAATCAGCTTCAAGTCCTCTATCTATCGGTACCTCTTTTCCCGAAATCGCTTCTAAAGGGTGATGTCCCTGATCAGAAGACGGAGCTTCGATATCAAAGATAGGTGGTACAAGCCACACCCGTGAACATTCAACATAGTTGCCGATACTGTTTGTGAGGATAGCCGGATAACTGTTGACTATCTGGCACACGTGTTACTACACACCTCCCATGGCAGTGCCTTTATAATTCTTCACAACTACTTGTACGTGTTTGTGCAACCTAGGTCCCGAGGTTGTTTACTAATGAGCGAATATAGGAGTGAGTGGACGTGTGCAAGAACTCAACGCCTGGTTGAGAAGCATGATGAGATACCTGAAGTCTATTACAGGTGGTGAAAGTTGGCTACATCACTACGACTCGGAAGACAGTTGGAACTAAAAGCTAAACGGTTTGACTCGCCTACAACTGTCACTGAAGATGACGGAAGCGATCCTGAAGCACAAGTCAAGGGATGGGTTCCAGCATGTATTCCAGGATTGGCAGACCAGTTGGGCCAAATACATTCAACTCGACGGGGATTATTTAGAAAAGGACAATTTTCACTTGAATCTACCTAACGTCTTTAGTAAGTAATTCCATTCTCAGTCTTTATTGACTAGCCCTAGTCCATATAGAGAAAGGTTCACAAGGATAATCCTAGATTCACGAAATGTTTTTGGTAATAAAATCCTTGTGTAACTTTCTTCTACTAAACTCAGAATTTCTATTGCTCACAGTGCGATCGCCATGTTTTTCCATTACACCGATCATTAATATTTCTTCGGAAGTTGCAATGAAGATATTTTTTTACAGTAGAGCCTCTCATATTAATATTGATTTTATTTAAGGCCTTTAGTTCAGGTTGAATGGATGATGATGGGTGATTGGTGGAATGATGAAAGTGAAATTGGAGAACCACGAGAAAACTCACGCACACGGTGTTTCTCCACCACAAAGCCCACATGGCATGAGCTGAGATCGAACGTATTAATGTTAAATGTTATGAACAACCCATGTAGGCAAACATCACGGGTGTTATTGTGAGTTCAGCGACAGAAGAGATTTTGCAAAGCAGTGGCCATGGACATTTTGAAAATCATGTGGTGATAGCGCTGCGTGAAGTATGAAAATCAGCTTACGGGATTTTCAGAATACTTATGAAACCGAAAATAAGCCGAATTTTTATCTATCAAACCAACAACATGCTCCCAAGACTGGGACCGTCGGTAACCGCCCAGGTAGGAATGTCCGCACAGTGTTATAACTGGTGAAGCAGTGGTGCCTCGTATTTGCCAAAATCCTGTTAGTAAACAATTGTAATAGCCTGTGAGCTCAACATATCGTGTCCCGCTATCAGAAGTGACCTACGGGTGAGATCTTACCGGCGGAGTAGAAGCCGCTATCTCATCCCTTAGCTCAAGACAAAAATATCAAGGCCTTCTTCAGTGTGACGGGGACAATGTTTTTAACCGGTAAGAAGATTTTAACTATTAACAAATCTTCCAACCGCCAAAATGACAGGGTTTATATTTCAACTTTACTAAAAGTTTATGAGGGAACTCGAAGGATCCACGCCCTGAGCCATAGATGCTTAAAGGTCACAAACTTTTAATTTCAAGAATAATGAGGAACCCCCACCTGCCTCAGTCTTAGTTTGATGGGAGTGGCCTATGGGGCTACCACGGAACTTACTTTTACGCAAGGAGTGAAAACCTTTGCTAAAGTCTACCATCGCGTTGGAACCACTTGTGGAGAATTTCGGCGACGCCTTGTTTCAAATCAACAGCTAAGCTTCCAACAGAATGCGACACCAGCCAACAACACCAAGACTTCCCAAGATAAGCTTCACGCGAATGCTAAACTTCAGTTTCTCAGCTCATTGACTTTCTAGTGGCCTCGACTTAACCCAATGGTTCTGGGCAGCGTTTGAGGATGCACTGCTGGGCGAGAAGTGCTTTTTACCTTACGTACAAGCTCATTAATATAAACCTTTTTAATGATATTAATTATTTTCTTCATTTAGGAAATGTGTCGCACATAGTTTGTGTATTTTCTTGACGACGATTTGAGGTAATGATTTGTGCATATTTAATAATTGGAGTTAATTGATGTACAGCGACAAATCCTAAGTAATTATGTATGGAATTCAATTGTGTTGTGGGGAATGAATATTACTTATTGGTGATGTCATGCCTTAAGTGAGGTACATTTGTAGAACCACACGTTTGAAATTATATTGTTTTTAAGGATCGATAAAAGTCAACTGCTGTTTAAGTATATACGCACTTGTTTGATGATGCTACGTAGCTTTATTAGTGTGGTAGATACATCCTCGACCCTGAGCCTAAACACTCCTCAGGCTAGAAGAAATTCCGATGACTGTTGCTGTCAGATAGTTCGTGATATTTGGCTGCCCTTTAGATCCACCCCAGGTCTACACTTAGCTGTCTTACAGATTATTACAGAGGTCTTGAAGAAAGACGAAAGGTGGAATTCTTAAAAGCGATTCGTGCTTTGTATTGGAAATATGTCGTATAAGAAGAAAGTTAAATTAAATTTAAAAAAAAAGTCTTTAAATATTTGATTGTATTTAATTAAGAACCTTGTAAGAATATTTATGATAAGAGTTCGTAGACCTGTAATGAAGAATATCGTTGCTTAAATATTGTATGTGTGTTTAAATAGATGTAAGAAGATAAGGAAAGGTGTTATATATTTTTTAGAGTACGGGACGTAGTAATATTACCAATGTGCATTGTATGTGAATAAAAATATAGCGGACAATCATTAACTGTAGGTTATACTTCCGTTATATTAACAAAATAATGATTCTATGAGTTTTAGATTCCAACTCTATGGCAAGAAGACTTTGAATGTCAGAAGGATCCCCTCATTTTGATACCAAATACAGCGTACACTATAATAGAAATTCACGCTCTCATCAGTATCGAAGCGATAGGTCTACCTTTTTCTTACCACCCTTCAACGATTTTTTTTAATGGAAAGGGGAGAGGTAAATATCCCAGGTCACCACTCTCAAAAATACACTGCTCATGGGGGTTCTTCTGAGAGACCTGAATTCACTTCAAGTATCTAGCAACAGAAGTGCTACCGAAAAACGTGTATTCCACTGATTTCTTTGTTTCAATTGGAACTTGCTGTACTAAAATAAAAGGAAGAAAACAATTTTCAAATAAGTGCCACTAAGAACAAATCCTGTAATTTATTCCGAATTATTTTATTGCTGTTTTTCTTTACATCGTTTGAAGTACAAGTTTTTCTTTTTATCACTATACTTTAAAAGCCCACTTAAAAGAGTATTAAATACTCTGATTCCGGATAAATCAACTCTAATCATATATACAGAATCAAAAAACTTCTGTTAATTCACGTCCACTTCTAAATTTCGTCTGGTTAAGTACATGCCAAGTACATCACATTCTTCCATATCTTCTGCATCAATATAATTTTTTTTTCTCAATGAATAAAATAAATACAACAGATAAGCACACACAATGTGACCTTACGTGACAAAATCCGTAAATTCTTTGTAGCATTCACAGCAGTTTATGAAATACGTAAGAACAGATATACTGATATGTTCATATAAAAATAAAAACTCGTTCTTGGAGATTATTTTTGCTGCTAATACCTCATTCCTTTTATCTAAAATAAATGGATCTACAATAAAATCGACCTGGGTAGGGATAGAAATTATATAATCTTTCAACCAAATAAATTAGTACAAAACGACGAGATAGAGACATTTCTCAATGATCTACTTCTTCCCTTTTCGCAACGTAGACCTTGGATATTACGGCAAACAACAGAAGAGCTGAAGCATCATTCAAAGATGGATTAACCAAGAAACATGCAATTCGCAGCAAGAAAGAAAATCGTTATGCACTAAGAAAAAAAAAAAAAAAAAAAAAAAGTAAAATCTGAAAGAAGTTAAAATACAAAATAAATGCATTGCACACGAAAATATCTATTCTTTTTATTCGATTCCTATTTCGAAAAGGGCTTGGAAAAGGAAAATCAATGGGTGATTTTCAAATATCAACAACACACGCTACCAGAGAGATATTTCTACCAATGGTAATAAAGAGGTCTTCATTTTACACTAGTCAAGTCATTATGCTATGAATTATTAAAACAATTGTTCATTTTTTTTATAAATAATATTCACTATCATTACAGAGTTAATGTAATAAATATCCATTATACGTCATGTAAATTTCATTATTTTGATGTAAACGCGTGGTGTAAGAAAAAAAAAATTACAAGGTTTGAACTCTGAAGAAAAGCATACCGTTCTATGCTACAATATGATTTTCTTACATCCCTACTGCTTAGAGAATTAACTGGAATATCAATTTTTATCTGTCTTTAATTACTGGTTACTTTTACTTTGTTGAACAACAATTTACTTTCTATCAAAATATTACGATGAATAAACTAGCCATTGTTTATTCTTTTGTTTCACGAAAAAAAAAAAACAGTAAGGGAACACAAAATTTAATTTATGCTTTTTAAATCCCTTTTAATTATACCTCTGCCATCTTGCCTCGTCAAGAGCTATGGGTAAAAAAAAAAAAATATCTGCCCACAATAGAACAAGATCAACTTGACACACAAAACTGTCAGACGTCGTTTTACAATAAGATAAAATCTAAACCTGTATCAATACTTTTCATTTTCCTGAAAATACGATAATCTTTTATTTTGAATAACGTCACACACACACACACACACACACATAAAATCATATTAACTTTTCTTCCACTCTCTCAGACATACACATACTCATAAAATGCACAACCCTTCATTTTGAATATATTATTTTATACTGCTCTTATTTTTCTTCTAGAAATTAAAAATACAGAATAATAAATAAACACCCATTCAAAAATAAAGACATATTTTGACTTAGATGTTCCTTTCATACGATATATCACACACACACACACACACACACACACAATCAGTCATACTTTCTGTTATCGAATTGTGCAACATCAACTATCTAGCAGAAGTGCGTGTTTTAGGTTTCATGGTTCATTCAACCTACAACAATCAAATGACGATTAAGGAATAACATAGAAAAAATCTTATTTTTTTTTTTTTCAAATTCTAAAATCTACAGATAGTGCAAAAATTGATCAAATGTCAATTAACAATTTTTTTTTTATTTTTTTTTGTGACTTGGCCTGGTCGTTCTTTCACAGAAAACGCGCACGTGTGTGTTTTCACTGGTACCCACTAAAATTATGCATAACATGTTCTCATGTATAACAAACAGCCAACAGTTAAATATATTACTATAAAATACTTTATATATATTTTTATATATATATATATATATTTACTTCTTAAACTGATATCTACAGATTAACACTAGTTCTGGGGTTGTTCTTGTAAGTTCATCGCTGAGTTCTTCAACGTTCATGGTGTTGGATATTAAGTGATTCTCTCGTGCCACGATAGAACTCCATTAAATGTACCGGAGTGGAATGCTTCACTATGAGTTCTTTCCTCGCACGGGTAAACTAACATTAATAACGGATTAAAATGTGTTCTTTTCTCGGGTTCTGTCTAGTGAAGGCATGAATAATTCATTGTTTGGTATTAACGCACTTTCACTTAACAAAATCTGCATGAGCTATGACTAGATCAGCTGGCTTCCTGCACTGGTAGACATTGACTTGTTCACTGGCTGATGCTAGCTGATTTTATGCCCAGCTTCCTCCGGTCTGCAAGCAGGTAGAGCTTTCTTCAACGAATGCTGTTCCCATCACGAAGGGTCCGGGGTTTTCATCCACTGTCAAACACACGACTCCTTGGACACTGGCGGAGTGCTGGTGCAATTTCCATTGGCTAGTAAGTGTCCCCGTTCCATTTCGGACATCTCCTGGACACGATTCGTAAAGCTTGAGCTGCTATTTCGCTGCCGACATAGGTAGGGCGTGTCACCTGGTGAGGGAGTATCCCTGCCCTATGAAGAAAGCAAAAAAAAAAAACATTTTATTAGCATTATCTTCACGTGTCAATTGACATGATTAGCCTCTAATATTTCCAATGTTCTAGATCATCATCTCAATCTCTTTATTTAGTATTTACACTAACCGGTTGTATAGGTGTCTACGATCTACATTATGTTCGTTGAGAGAATGTAGTTGAAACAGTCTATACTCTGGTTAGTCTTGGATTCGCCTGGAGGGACTGAGAATTATTGGACACCAGTTAGAATGGATGGGGTAAAAAACTTTGGCAAACAATTTTATTTGGACTATTTTAGTAAGTATAGAGTCCGGCCCGTCACGATATAAATGCAACGAGTTAAACATCCATGCCACAGAAAAAGAATGCACAAAAACTACAGTATTCATGTAAAAATTTATATCAAGCTCTTCAAACTTGTACTTTGTGAACACGTGAACTTCGCTCTCTTCCTCTATACTTGAAAACGTGTAATACACGAAATATAGTGACTTTTTTTATGTGTATATGTGTGATCTAATGCGAAATAAGCTGTAAGTATTATCCTTTTTTTTTTCTCCTTCATTTGTCTTAAATTTACCTTATATATATTTGTTGAAAACTGGCTTGATCTTGCCCAAGAATAAAACCCGTTTGTTACAGCGGCGATGAACTTGCGAGTTCCGTAAGCCGTAGAGTGAGAATGAGTGAGTGAATATATATAGATATTTGTAACAATAAAAAAGAAAGATTGAATATAATTTCCATGCCTTTGTTCTTTAATATAAAAACCACGAGCTGAGACGGGATATTTAATGAACAATCCAACAACGCTCGGTTACGGATTTTGGAATGGTGCCTGGGAAGCAAGAAGGTTCAAAGTCCCGCTGCCGTTATTGTGACAGCTTGTTCTAAGCTCTGTCAACATCCTGTTAACTGATGTTTCATTCTTTCCAACAAAAACTATATCATCTGCAAAGCTGAAGTACCCCTGTTCCCCCCCCAACCGTACGTTTTTACTAGAGCAGAAGTCTTTGTACAACACGAAAAATAACATCACACATACTTTTCACCCACTAAACATTTGTCATGGTTAGCATTACTCGGAAAATGTACAAGCATTGGTCCCTTTAAAAATAATTAAAATCATCTTCTGATTCAATATAAACTTCAAGTGTCGTCACAGGTCAAGATCGAGTAGTCTGAGGTCAGATATCGGAGACCATTCTATAGGACCAGGACGACCAACCTAGAAACATGGAATCTACCGATCTATTGACACACACACACACATGGTAGCATATTGACTATGAGGCATGGCAACTTTTGGGCCACCATGTACAATGCCTTGATAAGCAAAAAGACCTTAACTCCATTCCACTAGCTTTTGAGTAAAAGGACAAAATGCGTTCCATCTTTGTATGTTGGCTTATGGCATGACGAAAGTAAAGTGACGTTACAGAACCCACACGGTCAACACGAAAACAATAGTTTCGCATTCATTGGGCAAAGGAAGGTTCAAAAATCCATGCATTGTCGGTATCTCAAATTTCACAAAAACTGGCCTTTTCGCTTGGCACGGCAGTACAGATTGATTGGCGTGAAACTTAGTACAGGAGAGTTATTTAGGAGCACGCTTATCCACTTTCGGATATCTGCATATTTATCTGCTAATTTGTTTGGTTCTGTCGATCATTATTTTTAAAAGGGATATGTTATTGAGTTATAACTTGAGATATTGGATTAACCAGCATTAACGAAATACTATACTGAAAATGAAGCAGAATGGCCACAAGTCTCAAAACATACCGTGCGGATTTTTTCACCTGAAACTATCGACTAGCATGAAATTCGGTGTTTTCACTCTTATAAGCTTATTTCATACAAGCTGATATGTACGTTGGACCCGGGGCAAATGAAATTATCATACTCGAGACGGGCGTAAGCCATAGTCCTGTACCGCCCTGACAGTCAATTTTATCTGTATCTAATCGAAACAATCCTTCTCCTCTTGTTTTTATTCAACCCGAACAACAGTGTTCTATGGCCTGCATAAGGACATTGTTAAAATCAAAGGACTGGTACCCGAGAAGTCAAAATAGCCTCCTTCATTGCCTCAGGGATCAAAATTATGAGCCTATATATCGTTTACGTTCTTTCGTTGCTCAAGTGAAGTAAAAATCAGGGGGTGTTCTGAAGTTGGAAGTCAATTCGGGAATTTCTTGGATTCAGGAATTTTCCGGAATTCCGACATTCCGGAAATTCGAACACCCCTTGTAAACACGCTTTAATTATAGGATATCCATCAAGATTATCGCAGGCTGACACACATCAAACAACACAGTAACGATTTTTACAATAATTTTACCTTCACTTCCTTCCATTCATTTTCATTCTATCTTAAATCTTGACATTTGTGTTCCATCAAACAATTCTAGGTTTACATCTGTTACACTAATGCCTGAAGCATAATTTAACTCGCTAACTTCTAGGATTTTTCTTTTTCTTTAAAAGATAATTTAATCATAGAAAATTATTAAAACCTGTATTAAGTTTACGAGTTAGTAATACATTATGATCAAGTCTAATACGGAACAAGTAAAGAAATGAAAATAAAAGTTGCAGATTATATAATTAAAGTCAGTGAAAAAGAAAACATTAATAAATAAATAAATAGAAGATTAGTGAAGAAGAAAAAAACCTTATGAATCAGACAACGAATGTTAGTTATAGAGTGAAGTTTATATTAAAACCAACTGCAAGTCAACACACACACACTCACAAAGAGCTAAACTGAAATATAGAAAGCAGCAACGGCAGTAAGTACTGACGAATATCACTTGTTTTCTGTTTGATGCGGCTGTCCGCCATCTTGTATCCTTTGTCCTAGTAGCTGTTCTCAAGAATGCAACTCTGATCTCCCACTGCGGAAAAGGCCAACAGCCTTGGAATATTTAATCGATTTCTACTGTTGTTAGGTGCGGCGTGATTATTATTTGTCGCGTACTCTGTCTACCTAAAATTTTATTAGAGCTCTGGCGCAGACACTATTGCTCGAAAATAACTAAATCCAGTAATTATTGATTAGAAGCTCCCTCGCCTATCCCCACACCATCATGCCAGCGGCAGAAATGGAAGGCGTACTCCGTCAAAAACAGTTAAGTATCTGAAGCGACTAAAGTTTAGCAGCTGAAATTACAATCCTACTTTTCTTTTCCCGTGAAAACTCTAATTTTGGATATAAATCCACAGAACTGGAGTCCTAAAATTATCGGTTACACAAATTAATTTTACACAATTGCGTGTTAGAAGTAGCACAATGGCGTACTCATTTCACACTGACCCTGAACCTTAAGACTGAGTAATTCGACATTTTCACGCTGAAGAATATTTTCTTTATGCCAATAATGTGTTGCATATTTTATAGCTTATAACATAATTTAATTATAAAGGAAACTTCTATGAACAAACTGATAACGTAGCAATCCAATCGTGAGTTGAAAACATCGACAAAAGACGTAAGAAAAAAAGAGAAACGTAACATCGAAACTTCTGGAAAACTAGTACTTAAATATATATATATTACTCTAGGAAATATAGGTAGGAGGTACCAGAACACTCAGTTCTACAGGTACTAGGCCATAATTTAGACGGCGATTAGCAATAGTGATCCAAGCACCTAAACTCACACATTTAGATTACACAGAAAGGTCTATTTTAGTTCAGAAAAATGATCCACACGACAGCTAGCGGGAGTTAAACCAAGCTCCGTCTCCCGATATCATCTCAGTTCGCGATCTAGGCGTTCGTTCAATACTGCTAGTCACCGTCCATTGATTCATATTGAATCGTTAGTTCATCATCGAACTAAAGTCAGGAGTACTCAGAATATTTATACAGGAATCTGAGGCAAGGGAAGTCATACGTAAACGCACATTCGGATAAAGGTACACACCAGAACAAACCCAAAGAGCAATAAAAACTGACAGTCAGGAAAAAAGCAAACAAAGGAACGACTTAGCATATCAATTATTCCATTAATACGAAACCCAACGGGAAGAAGAATAAATTCAAATGTCAGAACAATTCATGGACAACACAATCACGACTTGTATCATTGTTAGTGGAACATTGTATCATGGAATAAAAATTGGGATATGATCTGGTGTCAACGCGAACAAATAAGACTGGTGAAGATCTAGATGAAGGGGGGGGGGGGGGGAAACAAGCTACAAAAATGCATGCATTTAAGGAAGGCATACAAATTATCTACGGAAATAAGTATAGGAATGATTTTACGTGACAGAGACTGACTAAGTCCAATCTTGATTGAGCTGAATTTTCACCGTGAAAGTTGACAAATGGCTCTGATACTTCTACTGATTAGAAGACGCAATATACAGTGATGAGGCTTAATGATTGACTTTCATGAAAGCTTGCGTTGCTTGCGATTTGGGTGAGTAGCTAACTGAAACACGTGTTTTATTGTAAGTTAAATGTAAGACGTGTTTCAACTGGCTATTCTCAAAATCGCAAGCAAAGCAAGCTTTCTTGAAAATCAGCCCTAACACTTAAAACAGGAACAAAAGTATACACTGAAAAAACAAGACTTCTACCATTTTATTACTTGAGGGGGGGGGGGGGGGGACCTAAAAAAGAAATCCGCATAACAGATTAAAACTTTTCTTAACATCTAGTTAGACTGCAGTCCCAACACAACCTGAGACAAATTTAGGCGTAAAAGAGTACGGACATGTTAAGATACATTTAATTATTATTAGTAGGCATCCTCAATCCACAAGGAGGTGTGTCTGGTGAGGTAGCGTTTCTGGTTAAACTTAACAAAATTCAGTGGATTTCTGCGAGCTTTCATTTCCTTTAGACTTCGAGGAAAGTTTATGTATAGACCTGGTTTACTTACAACCTCATCTTCGCACCATGGAGATAAAAAAACGCCAAATTCGAATCCGCATTAAATTAAGTTAGAACAGCTTTACCTATACTGTAGTACATCAATTCCCAAATGTATTACAGCTTCTTAATGTACATCGGAACTGAAGAGAGAAAATTAAACAGAAGAGAATATGTTAACTGACTATCATCTAAATTGTATTGTGTTACAAGTTGAAAGTGTAAAATAAAACTGATTTAACAGAAGTGTTACACAATATTCTTTTGTATACTTAACGCTGTTTGGTAAAAATTTAGCTATTCCTGCTTAGACTTTTGTTTGGCCATAAACAAATAACCTAATCGTGTACATTACTGTTTGAGTTCTCCGAATTACGATAAATTAACCACTAATGTGACAAACAGAACAATAAAAATTCATATTTAAAATGTTTAAACGCGAAGAAGAAGAGTTATGGCCAATTTTAAAATGCAATTGAATTATGAATATGATGTACAAAACTACGAAGAAACATACCTAGTTATTATCTTACATGCACAATTACAAAGATGTATGATATCTGTAAATGTTCACTCTAAATTAGTAACAGTAGTTTTATGAAAATATTTTCACAAGCGTCCAAAATTAATTCTTGTATACAATACTACTACGTATTGGTAGAAATTAGCCAGGTGATTACCTGGATGATATTTTTTAAAACAATGTAAAGCACCTATCACAAGGATACTGCAGTGACGGCTGAAATGTATAACTACTTTCGCCAAAGCAAAAATTTGTATTAAAAAAAAAAAAAAAAAAACTTTCATCTCACAGAAAGTACGTATCCATAAAACTTGTTCTCAATGTGCAAGTCCAATCATCCAGAAACATAACCTGATAACACATGTTTGAAAACAAAGTGATAAGAAAAGAAGAAACACTGTGTACCACAAAAGATTAAAGATTTTATAAACATAAAAGATTGATTTTACGACTGATTTGATTAAAATCAAGTATGTTTCTCTGACGCATTACTTCACACATACTACTGTTAACACGAAGTTATTTTTTTCAAAAAAGGCATTGATGCAGTTACCTTGCTTCATCTGGCTTGTGTACAGACGAAGTGAATTTGTGTTTTATAAAGGGAACCAAGAAAGTTTTGTCGCTTTCTGTGGAGGTCTGTGTTCAATTGACCCTCACACCGTGAGTTGAATGCGAATGGAGATCAGGCGAAGGTCAGTTGTTGGTGTGGGTATAGCCAACATACTACCTGGTTGTGGAAGTTCAGTTACACCGTGAACGTGCGGAAGCACAGAGTGAACATGGGACCTCCACAGAGCGTCATAAGGGCGTGTATGCTGTACGAGTTCAAACTGGGGTCAAACGCAGCTGCAGCGGGGCGGAAGATATGCCAGGCCTTTGGTGAGGGTGTCGTGACTACGCGGACAGTAAATCGATGGTTTACCAAGTTTAAGGACGGTGACGAAACACTCGAAGACGCACCACGTACAGGAAGACCAACATAGGTACCAAATGAAGATCTTCAGGCAGCAATTGAGGCGAACATTGGCCAGACATGTGAGGAACTGGGACTACAATTCAGTGTGAGTGGAGAAACCATTCGGCAGAACCTCCATCAACTTGAGAAGCACTACAAGTTGGGTCGATGGGTCCCACATGATTTGACTGCGGGCCAGAAGGCAACGCAAGCAGACACCTGTGTTTCTTTGCTGCCTCGTCTGAGGAAGGAGCCATTTCTGGACAGGGTGTTGACATGTGATGAGAAGTGGGTCCTGTACGAAGCTGCACGGCGCTGTCATAATTGGTTAGCATCCCATGAACCGGTTCCAAACAGCCGAAACCAGCACTGCACCAGAAGAAGGTCCTCCTGTGTCTTTGGTGGACTGTTCGCAGCATCGTGCATCGGGAACTGCTAGCAGCTGGTCAGAGCATCAATGAAACTGTGTACTGTCAGCAGTTGAGCCGTGTTCAAGAAAAACTCAAAACTCTGGAGCCAGCACTTCTGAATCGCAAAGGGCCCCACGTGGCTAGGATGACACGTGACAACATTCTACGCCTTGGATGGGAAACACTATTTCATCCGCCATACTCCCCGGACATTGCACCGTCCGATTTTCACCTGTTCCATTCCTTGGACAATCATTTTAGAGGACGCCAGTTCAAATCCCTAGTAGAGGTGCAAAATTCACTTGATACATTCTTCGCTTCACGGCCCACCAAGTTCTACCGCGATGGAATCCATGGCCTTCCAGAACGTTGGCAGAAGGTCGTCGATGCTGATGGGGACTATTTTTGATCTTCCAGGTACGTCTTAGGTGACATATCGATGTTCGAAGGTGGTGGGTGAAAAAGCGACAGAACTTTCTTGCTTACTTTATACATGTACCTGGTAACCGATTTATAGCTGAATTATCCGATAAGAAACCTTCAGGAACTTATTCACATATTCCTTAAGAACCTTTTAGCTGAAACATGACATTTTTTTTTTATATCTATAACGTTTACACCATTTTAAGACTACATGGAATAGACTAATACACTATTTCGTCGATGGGAGAAGATAGGCCTTATTTCAAGATACCATCTTGGTTTTAGACTGCTGTTACAAATAAACCAGGTGAAACACCAGTCACCATAGCCGGTCCAGGCATTTCAGTTCATGACCACAACTAGTAGTGAAAAAAAACCGGAAACATATTATTCAGAAAAATATATTTCACAAGCAGAAGATGACACAGTATTTCCTGTTTAATAAATTGGAAATTCTTTTATCAGCAATCAAGAATCTACTTGCATGCACGTCAACAGCAACTATTGTTGAAATAAATATTTAGGAAGAGGTACATTTCCTCTTTTAGTAATTTTTCTACATTTTGAATTTGGATTTTATTTATGGCCTTTAGGCGTTTAAGGCTTTATTATTATTATTATTATTATTATTAACTATAAGACACAAAACTCCATGGGATTATCTGTTAACGGTGGCTTGAAAATTTGGGATAAATTTTATGCAGCGTCCACTAAGAGCGAATTTTCTTCCTAAAGTTTTATAGTAGTTTTTATAGTTGAGTTACTGTAAATGGTATGTTTAAATAAAGGCAAGGAAGGGCCTATGCATGAAACATTCGACACATCAATGATTAGACTAAGAAAAAAAAAACAAAGAAAAATGTTTGTTAGTAGTGACGCCAGATCAAAAGAACCTTTAACGGATCATCTTCATAAATGGAGCAAAAGTTTCTTATTAACTTTAGTTTAAATTTGAATTTAAATTTTAAGGCCTTTAGGCAACTTTGGCTTAGTCCGATTAACGTTAGTTATAAGGCATTGGATCTCGCCATTATGAGAAAAATGTGCTACCTAGCTGAATCAATAAATAAGAAATAAACGCCTGCATTTCAGTTTATATAACGGTCTAGACTTAGGATGAGGGGGGAGGGAGGTGACGTCCAAGGTGTGTGTGGATATGAAATGTTTATTAAATATATATAATTAAGCGGAAAAATATACTATATGTGCATAAAACTGAATTTCGGGATGGTGGGGTGTACGGACTGCCCTAAGCAAGTCCCTGTTGACTGTAAATATCAAGAAAGACTACAGTAACTGCAGTTTCTACCATAGAATCATACATTAATTTAAACTGTAATACTAATTCCCAAACAGTTTTTCTTCTTTTCTTAACACATAACTTGTCCAATACTTTGCGAAGCTTGTATAAAATATAGTTATGGGATTAAAATCACATCTTTAACTTGTACCTATGGTTGAAAGGATGCATCTTTAACACTTGCCTAAGCCCCCTAGTGTGAAACTGATATGCTGATTCATTGCTATATTTAAAACAAAGCTTATCATGCAATAATACTCACTTGTTATTGATTTGACCAAATTTTAAAACCACATTTGCCACACATTATGAAAGCAATACACTACTGAAATATCTTACCCGGGGGCAGGATCCTTCATTCACTTGCAATTTTCAAATCCTGTTACAAAAAACATTAACACATTTTGGTATTTTTGACATATGTTCTATATCGACCTTGAGAAGCCAAAATACCTCTCTGAGATTAAAAAACAAAAACAAAAAAAAAAAAAACAACCTAACGTATGTTTCGTTTTCTACATGGTTTAAGATCCATTATTTATATAGATGCAAACCAATTTGTTTCTGAGCTTAAAATTGATGGATGATCTGAGCTGTGTCGTGTAATTAGTGGTAAATATTATCATCTCAATTAGAGTACTACACCATATGTAAGTATAGAATATTTTAATGTCTTTGGTTTGTCTAGATTTTGGAACACAATACCAAGTCACCACAAAGTAATTATATTGAAATGGTAGTAAGTAGGGCCGCGGGTTCAAACCTTGCGGTTGACCATCCTGCCGGAGATTTTCCAGGGTTTCCTCCAGTTTCATAAGGTGAATGCCGGAATGGTACCTTAAGTAAGGCCCTGGCCCATACCATCCCCATCCTCCACCTAACCAAACCCGGCGAAAGTTAAAGATGTCAAAAGGCCATAAAGAAATTCAAACTATAAGCAACATCATCTATCTTTTATGTAAACGTATTACTTTGTGTGATCAAAAGTCGAATATTAGCTGAATATTCCAGTCCGGTCTGGTTACAACTAAATGATCATCACATATACAATTAGGTGGAGTGTTTCCCACCATAGTATAAACTCATACTTTGAGTGGTAGAGCTCAGCCTGACGTGCGAAAAGTGTTACTACAATAAATACCTGATTAGGTACAGTAATTAGTTGTGTGTTAATGAGTAACTAGTTGGGTGAATGTTTTCGTACTATGTGATAAGACTTGTCATTTTCAGTTAAATTTCAACTGAATTGTATATTATTTAAAAAAATGCGTAAGTCCAGGGGGGCCAAGTGTGGACTGATGCCCTTTTTAAAAATATAAGATCGAATTATGTATAAATTAAAAGAACGTATCATACAATAAAGATGATCTGTGGACGGAGTACTGCAAACTTGTTAACCTTATATTTACAACTACTAAAAACAGCTGTAAAGTACGGGAACTTAACAACAAAACTGGAAAAAATTCTTAGACGTAAGCATACATTTTTAAGGCCATATTCCTACCGTGATTAACACACACGCCTTGAATATATGTTGAATGAATTATTATGTAATAGGAAGGCTTGGATATATGTAGATATTTATTTAGATATATTTGCTTATGTTGTTTATATAATAATTAAACCAGAAGTTAACTAAAAGCAATGCCTCTTTGTTGTTATATTTTAATCTCGTTTGAAAAAATACAAAATTGGGAGGAAGCAGATCTGACCTCGTGTTACCTTCTAATTATACATTTAACATGACAGAAGAAAAGCTATGAAGATAGCTGGTTTAAAAGCTGATGAAATCAAAGTTAGCGAACATTTTAATTATTTTAATACGATCATATATTTTAATACAGTCATTACATACCTAAATCATTACATTTGTTATGTTTCTAAGCAATGAATTAATACTTGTAATGATACTGGCACGGAAAAACTGCTTTCGCGAGACAAATGTTGAAAATTCCATCTATCAAGGGTCCACTCATTTGATTGGAACGAATTCCCTGACTTTTAAAGGTATCCATATCATTTACTATATCAAGAATATTACCATTTAGAGGCAACTTAAAGCGCCTAGTACTACATGCAGTTTACACACTCAGATTTTCTCGCAATATTTTGGTACATCGAGCGGAAAGAAGGAAGACGTTAAACAAGGTTGTTACAGTCTAGTACAAAAGAGCGATGGTGGTGCGACTTATTGGACAACGCATCGACGTTTGAAGGTAGTGTTTGCTGTCGAAGGTGAAACTGATATAAGTGAGATTTAGGTTGGCTAATATAGAAGCATGGTCTGCTAGGTGGTACAACCATTGCTGTTCAACTAGTCTTTGTTTAATAAGCTCGTTCAATTGAATTTTATTTATGGCTTTTAGGCATCTAGGGGCCAGTCCGGGATAGGAGGGGAAAGGATTCGGGAATGTGACGGCCAGAGCCCACGTTGAAGGTGCCATCCCGGCATTTGCCTGGTGAGAGGGAAAAAACTGGAAAAAAAAAACTCAGTCAGGATGGTCGGCCGCTGGGATCAAACTCATGACCCTCCCGAATGCTATGCCAACGATCTTTAGTAATCTCGTGTGTGACGTCTTTCAACCGCAATATTGCAAGAAAATCTGTGCAAATAAGCGTGTGAACTATGTGTAGTACTACTCGCTGAGTATCCTTTAATTTCAATTTCCACCTTCAATTTCAAGAATTCAATTTATAGTAAATACAATATTAAATACTGGAATACATAGTCAAGAACATTTTTTTAGGGTGGGAATTTTAAACCTCCTACAGGCATGTTTTTAAGCTCATTTCTCTTTCTTTTCCCGGTTTTTCATGTTTCCCTATCTATCAGAAAAATTGTTAAGTGAGAATTCCCTCGTTTGTTTTGTATATAGTCAAAACAAAGTGCACAAAATTGACATAAATTCCTTGTCGGACAGTATAATAACTTTAGAATTTCGAAGGAAGTTGGGAGGAGTCAAATTTAGAAGACTCTAAACCATGGATCCACGATTCTACACATGTAAAGTAAAGTAAAACAATATCGGATGAATTAAACAATGAATACGATATTGTTTAACTCCATTTACGATATTTTGACTCTCAAAGTTCGATATAAATGAGTAAACAAAAACATAATAAATAAATAAATACCTTAACAAAAACAATTTAATACCTTGTAAGGAACTAAGTCAAAGTAAATAACTAAACGATATGAAAATAATTGGAAATAAGAATACTAAAAATGTTAAAATAGCTACTGTCAAATTATCTACTATACTGGTGCAGAAGAAACGTACACAGAAATCTAAGGATAGCTACAGTTTCCTAATAGTATTAAGACATTTTGAGTTCGAAGATGGTAGAGAAAACAGTTAAGTGAAGTGTTATTTGCAAGGTGGTCTGTACTGAAAGTTGTTGTTGATGTGGCTGAGCTGGTTTTCTCGTTTTATAGTATTTACTTATTAGCATCATCACTTCGGAAGAACTTTTTACAATTTCTAAGTTTGCTAACTTCCTTAATCCCATTGGTGAGTAATTGGCGTAAAACCCAGACACAGTTCTATGACCCGACAGTCGCGGGCAAGGTGAGCCGATAGTGGTTTGCCATTGGCTTTCTTCATATGAAAATGAAAGTGTTAAGGTCGGGACCTACAGCTTAAAGTATCCCCACGGGAAATGGAATGCGGGGCACCTTGATTACAAGGTGAGCAAAGCCACTCACCCTTCCCCCACACTCAGAAACAACTGGATCCTATTACGTTGTATATGCAAATAATTCCTCTTCTGTTTCTTGCTGTACGAATTTTCACCATGATAATAAATCTTCCTAATTGAATTTTGTATGCAAGAGACAGAGCTAGTAGCAAATACATTTAAATTTGTTCTAATTCCAAAATTTAAATACCCTCACACTAACATGGAACTTCATTAGATACCCAAGGAAAGCCCCCACAAAGTTAGTTTCGTATTGTTCTGAACTGTTTTACGAAATTCTTAATCATACATCCAAATTTTAATGGATAACTCATAATCGACTTGCTTGTAAGTGACCTAAGCCATCTGGCTACTCGACTTTCGGCAGGTTATGGTTGAATCGAACTTTTCCTCTGCTTTCTTGACTTGCCATGCGCATGGCCGCTTTAGGTACAGCTATGAACAAAAGTTTAGACGCATGTCTTTAGAGAATATGTTCCAAATTTGCAGAGTTGTCTCTCCTGTGTGTAGCATCGAAGAAAGAAAATTAATGTTAGAATTAATAACTCCCACTGAGTAACAAAATTATCACTCTCCGAAGAAAGAAAGAAAATGAAAAAACCCTCGGGAACTATACAACTTGTTGAGGATCTAATTTTATTTTTTGCCAAAGAAAAGTGATATCTTTTCAAATACGACCCTTCTTTAGCTAAAACGACAGGATAATATTTTCCACAAAAGTGGGTCATGTTATTATGCATATCTCTGAAAGTCAACAAATATATACCGTATTTCAATATATTTATTTTTACAACAAGAAAAGTTATAGACACGCGTCAAAACTTTCGCCTATAGTTGTACCATTGATATGTGAATATGAGTACTATCTTAGTTTCCTAAGAATGGGTCCAGAGAAAATTAAAGACCTTCAAATACTGTACTTTAAATTAAACAACAACGAAGAATATACAGATGGTGCTTGGCTAATATTGTTCTATTCAATTCTGTGCTTGGCTAATATTGTTCTATTCAATTCTATGTTAACAAATAAATTAAATAACAAGGACACAGTATCTTACATTTCAACAAAATTAGTTTACAAAACACATTTGCTTCGATCCAACAATTTGTAAAAGCTATAAACATTACAATCACAAAGGAACAGACATGAAAAGAGAAAAATAAGACAGATTTCAAAATCTGAGGCTCTCAATGGCTCGCAATGACGATGATGATGATGAGATGAAGGTTGAAGAAGAAAAAAAAAAAGTATGACAAAACTATACAGAAACAGTAACATCTACTGAAGAGAATACAGCGAAGACTTACCCAATTCACAAGTAGGTAACTATCTTGCAACACTGAAGAGTATAATAGATGCAACGACTTCACGGATTTCTTCAAAAGCTGTGAGAGGTATTTGCTTGAATCGCTCTACGAGAGGATTCTTACAATTAACTTACTTGTATAATACTTCACATCAAAATCAAAGAGACTGAGATCGTGACGACCTGCTTATCATGCAAGAATCATCTGAAGAACTTAGTTGTGTTTCAGACTGGCTTATCGAACTTTCATCCAAGCTTCCGATAGCCTCATCAGAAAAAAATGGAAATACTTGATTCTCGATGAAGACAAACGGAATGAAGTTCCTGAGTAGTGAGAGTACACTATCTGCAGTCACTAAAATCTAATATAAATTCAAGATAATCATTTTCAGTTCAGTTTCCACATTAATGGACATACAATACAGTTTCCAACCTTAACACTGCTTTTTTTATACAACATAAAAATAAGCGAGGAAAGTTACTGACTAGGAACACCGGCAATGAAACTTAAGAAGAGGTTAGCATCACCGTATCTGACGATTATAACAGGAATCTGTGGCGAAGTCTATCGCATCTCCAAGAGATCACGTACTACGCCGTGTACTCTTCTGAGCAGCAACGATGGGCAAGTTATCACCCAGAGGCTATATTCTTGGTACTATCCCAACATTCAATGCGCTGATATAAAGAAAAGATGCATTGTTTATTAAGGTCTTGAATCTATGTATATCTTACTTATCATTGACTTAATCTAATTTCTTGAAGTTGAAACTTTGATAAGACCCTTCAGTATCAAAACCTCTGTGTTTTATTACCAAATAAGTAAACTGATGCCTGAACTGTTCATTTGATACAGTACTGTTAACAGAGAAAGGAAAGTAATAATCAAAGTCTGGATGTTTAGGCACTAGAAACTTGAAAATAAGTATTAAAAATCTCAGAAATAGTCAATAAAAATTACAAAGTTTTGCTGCGAAACAGTTTTTTCCCCTCAAAATTCACTGACATTTCACACATCGTGCAAAATCATATCGATTTATCAGTTGAAAAGAAACTAAAATATACTTATTTCAAGATTTTTTTTTCCATATTGTCGATTCGTTTGGCATTATCAAACGACATTTCGATTAATGTCAACAATAAACATAGCACAAGTTGTTCTAAACAAAAATAACTTTCTGCAATGAGCGACAAAAGCGAAATGAAGATGTGGTGTTTGGTTGTCAATCGGTAAACTTGAGAGAAGAGAATTTCATGATTATTTACACCGGCATTTTACCTTTCTTCGCAAAGTAGAACTGATCTTGACCTGAATACAACGTTATAACGCTGAAATGTACGTGATTTATTGCACAAATAAGCATGTAACTATAAAGATAGGAATTAGCATTATATACTGAAATAGGCAAAATAAAATGCTAATAAGCAGGCCCTTCCGCTCCACAATAAACTTTAATCAAGTCCTTTTTAATATATCTCTAGGCATTAAAGAATACACATTTTGCCTAATATCTAATAATAACCACCTCTAGTAGTAATAATACTTCTAGCAATAATCAGCTACCCATGGTCGTGTGAACAATGGTATAGTTTGGGTGGTCAAGTGACACTGTCAATCACGTATGATCATGTATTACTTGTGAAAAATCAAAGGGATTATCATGCTTGGATATCCACGAATTTTCCCCGATAATCGAACAGTATTGCGATTACATTATGTTACACTTGTTAACTTTCACAATAAGTTTTAATGGCAAGTTATATGCATTCACACTACAGATGACCTTATGACACATTATCCGATATAAATTCTAGAAAAATTAGATTATCCGGATAACGAGTAATGACCGGATGGACAGATGAAATGGATTATATCTAATCTATATATCTCGCAATTTCTCTTGCAACCTTGTTCTTTTATTGTACGTGAAAATCTGTCGATCTTAGCAATGTTGAAGTTTTTTTAAAAATTTTATCTTTGGCCTTTAGGCATCTAAGGCTTAGGCCGGGATAGGGGAGGGGAAAGGATTTGGGAAGGTATCGGCCAGGGCCTATGTTGAAGGTGCCATCCCGGCATTTGCCTGGTAAGACTGAGGAAAAACCCTGGAAAAACCTCAGTCAGGATGGCCGGCCCTTGGGATCGAACCCACGATCTCCCGAACGCAATGCCAACGCTCTACCACTGAGCTACGGCGGCTCGGTAGCAATGTTGACATTGTTAATGAAAACCATTATGTGAAGCTTGTAATAAATCTACACCACATCACACCTTGCCCTCCAAAATTGACGCATGCATTCTACCTAAGAAGTTGCTAGCCCATTACCTTGAAGTTTGATTGTTAAACAAGAGAAGTTATAACGAAGTTTTAAAAGTATTTACCTAAAATACTAATCTATGTAGCTGTATTAAAAAATGTACTAATGCTGCTTATAAACAGCTTACCTGTTTAGAAGGTCCACAACACGTTGACAATGCACAGGTTTTCTCTGTAGTCTTCGGACAGTCCAGGACACAATCCTCTGACTCCTGTGGCTCAGTGACTGTATCCTCCGGAAACTGTGAAGGGGAGATACACTAATCGACATCATAATCAAGTACTAAACTTGACTGAACATACAAAATAAATAAACAATAAAAGTTCTATTCTGTTATTTTCTATCATCAGAATGAAAAAAAAAGACACTGTAATAATAAAAAATATGGCTGTATTTTATATATTCCCCCGTTTGTTTAAAACAGTGAAGGTTAGGTTTACTGACTGAATTTGTTCGGAATCGGATCCGAAATAATTTTTATGAGAAGTATAATTTCTATCCGAGGGAGTGCGTCAAGTCCACCCAAAAATATTGCCAATAATTTTCTTTTTGTTTTGTTTGAATTCTGACACGTTTCATTCTATGCATTTATAAAATATTGACTAAAATAGATGCATAGTCAACTACCATTAAAAAAAAAAAAAAAAAAAAACTTGAATATTTATAGTTAAAAACGCCTTTGCTATAGAAGACGTACATCAATAACTTTCTCTACATGTAGATTTTGAAGTTCCACATCTACTAATGCTAAGAAGTAAAAATTTTTCTGAATAATATGATGATCGTGATTAATGTTTGTATCTACAGTGCGTACGTAAATATACACTGCTTTTAAAAAAATCATAAAACGCAATTAAAGAAGTCAGTGAAAACAGCAACCAAAACAATCAATGACAACTGCAATGTTGGGAAACAAGAAACCAAACGCAGAGTTGCGTTTGCGCAAGCGCGCACGCGATCGTCGCTTGAGTGTATAACAAGATGCTCGCGTTTAGAAGTCATCTGGGCAATGTCGTGGTTACCAGTTAAATTAAAACGAAAGTGGAGGAGCACCGTCATCTGTCTAAAGTGGGCGTGCAGAATCATAGAGCACTGGAAGCTGGACGAAGTGTAAATTCCCGACTACGGAATCATTTTAGGGAAAGGGGGGTGTGACTCCAAGATCAGAACACGGTCGGCCAGCATCAACAACATTGAGAGATGATCACTGACTCACGCTATTAGCGCGCAGATAGCTTAAGTCTTAATGCACACCAATTTCGAAGAGAGTTTACCGCCGCAACGGGAAGGCTGGTATCCACACAAACAATTCCAAATCGGCTCCATAACGTGGGTCTCTGCAAGACGGCAAATGGTGTGCATACCACTTTCTGTACACCATAAAAGAGTTCGCCGAATGTGGGCAGAGAAGCATATGCATTAGGACCATAATACTGGGGACGCGTATTGTTTAGTCTCGATTTACTTTGCAACCGGATAATTGGCGTGTATCACAGTATGAAGCTGGTGGACTGATGAATGGACCAGAATAAGTACGACAGAGTATACGGATCTTCATGTCATTGAAAATGGTGCTCTTACAGAGCAACGATATTTGGATGAGATACTGGGACCCATCATTTTCCAGTACGCAGCAAAAGTTGGCGAAAATTTAATTTTTATGGACGATAAGGTTCGCTCACATCGAACAAACACTGAAGACAACTGGTCTGATGAAATATGAAACAAAAAATACGAACGAACTACCCAGCATGTTCCCCGGATGCCAATCCCATTGAACATGCGTGAGATGCATTAGGCAGACAGGTTGCTGCACGAAAACTACCAGTCCGTACAATTCGTGAAGTGCAAAGTACTGTCACAGAGAAGTGGGATTAATTCCATAAGCGTTTAACAATCTGATTCACTCCATCCCAACACGCTGTCAAACCATGTTAGCGGTTCGTGGTGATCGTACGTATTATTGACCTTTGTGTTTTGTTACAATTTCCAACACAGATCTTTTGTAGAGTGTCCAGATGTCTGTACTTCTTTGAACACACATTTATCATTGCATCTCCCATTCGAAAAAAACATGTCTCAGCAATCGGAACAACAAATGTATTATAGCAGTGAGTTCGGTATCTTGTTTCCCAACAATGCAGCTGCCATCCACAGATATTTTGTACAAATTGTTTTCACTGAAAGTTGCATTTTATGGAATGTCCATCAATGGTTTGAGCAGTGTATAAAATCACAAGACTAACGATAGTTAAATACTTACTTCTATAAATTCCGGTTGAATAGTAGTTGAATGAATGCCTTCATTGTGGAAAAACTCCTTCACTTTTTCGGCTATCTTCATGTACTCGGACAGATTTCTACACCTGTAAAACATGTATTTATAACACAGATTACAATGTGTCTACCTCGATTTCTATTAAAACGCTTCTTCTAGGCATGTTTCTAGAACAAACTAACTTTCTTTTACTCAATACCTAAACAGAGTTTTAAGGAAGTACACAATTTAGCCTAGCTCATTCAAGTTATACAATATTCTATTAATAATTATAAATATTTCATTAATAAATCATACAATTGTTACACACCTGGAATCATGGTTACAATTCCTTAAAGGACTACCAACAAGAAATAAAATAATGAAATTCCTTAATGCACAATGAAATCAGAAACATGTTTTCATTACATAAGCTATTATATGAACTAAATTTCTGAAGTCACCAGCAGTAGTGTGTAATTAACGGAGTAGGTCTAAAAACTTTCATCCCAAGATTCATGAATATATTCTGTCAGAACAGTTAGATTAGTTGCAGTGGACCTATATTTCACAAATCTATGCTGTGCACTAACAATGTAAGTCGAGATATAGGCATAAATTCTATCCTAAGCAACACGTTTTATTACTTTTGAGAGCAGAGGCACGGTTCTGCCGTTAGAAGTTCAGCAGTTCGTTTAAGTCGTCAGTAACAATTCAATCAATCAATCAATGAGATTTGACAATAACGTACTTGAGGAGTCACGATCAAATGTACTGACCCCAGATTTCTCGTAAGTTTTTAACAGTGAAGAGTAATTATTACTATATATTTGGTAATGCATATATTGAGCTACTTTCTGCACTATACATTTGAGATGCTAATATTCAGTGGAACAGTATAGCGGTTTGTTTCACTTCTTAACCAAAAGAACCTGATACATACAGTCTACTCTCCTACAAAGACATCATCTTTATTTTATGATGATGGAAAACCATATGTGGATGTATCATAACATTTCTCCTTACACGAGTTAGATTCAGCTTTTAAATCTACCAGAGTTGGAATGTTTTAAACATTTTGAACATATGTTTTTCAAGCCGTGTTTAAAATATGTTTTTTTTTTTCTTTTTTTGAAAGAATCATAGTACGAAAGCGTGTGTTTTTATCAGTAAAATATATGCAATCTGTCCCGTGTGAAATAATAAGTGTTATGGAGCCGCAAGCCTACAGGCGGAGACATAAAATGCGTTGTTTCGATTTGTTCTTTATCGGTTGAATACTACAAGCAGGAACTGATAATTCGCTATCAACAACATGAAACAAGAGGTTCATATTTCAATTACTTCCTTTTTTTATTTATTATGAGAAACTGCCAGGAAAAAAAAACAAAAAAACAGTGAACCAAGCTTTCCACAATACAACAAACTTTAAAGTATTTGGTGATTTTTTATTAATACGTAATGCCAATACTACATAGACGCTTTAATATAAACGTAAATCGATTTGATTTTATACGTTACAGTGTATTAATAAGCGATTCCTGGAGTCTAAGAGATATGTTTAAAAAAAATTACTGAAGCGGAATTATAAACCGGTCGTAGCCTCTAGCAATCTACGAAGAGCAGACTACCGAAGAAGTTTGATGCAAAAGTGAGTGACTTTATGTAAACAAAATGTTTACTAAAAGTGTATACAAAGTAATATTGACAAAACAAAAGGACAAAGTAATATTCCCCTTCTGCAAGAAATAATGAACTATGGACATTTGTGCACATCTTTTTAAGCTTCTTGTGTACAAAACAGGCTATTTCACAGCAGATGTAGAATAATAGAATACGTACTACCAATGTATTTTTACATTACATAAGATAACAGCTTCTTTTATATTATTTTTTAAATCGATGTTTTTACCGATTTTAACCAAAAGAACGTAATAAATTCTTATTTTAGGTTATCCTTGGATTACTCAAATTTATTACTTACTAAAATTTATTGGTAAGGCTATTTATTATATACATTCAACAAAAACTGTGACAGGCGGTAGCACGTCGGATTACGAATCGGGTGGCCCGGGTTCAAATCCTTGCCAGGACACTGGAGAATTTTTCTCCAGTGTTCCCATGCCTTGCACTCTGAGGTATATTCAGCCTCCTATCAAACTGAGTACCACAGTGTCCTTGGTATTCCTGGGCACTTTGGGAGGTAAAGGCAGCCGAGCGTGGGACTGACTACCCCACCTCAATTCGTGTCGTTAGTCGAGAATATATGTTACTACCTTCACATCCCCCATGCGCCGTTCAGAGCGCGTGCGCATTGCACAGGGTATATTTTTACCTTGTATATAGTAAGTAGCTTTGTCATTGAATTTTATTAAATAGGAAATTTCATCAAGTTTGGTAAAATAGAACCTACAATTTCTAGTAAGTGCTTATGAACAGACCGAAAGCGCGATTGAAACGTTATAGAGGCTACTGCAGATGGAGTACCTATCACAACCTCTATCTTTTTATTTTCAAGAAAATGTTAGAAACGTTTTAAATATTTAAAAAAAAAAAGTTTTTTCCAACCCTGAAATCTATTCAATTGCACTGTGTTTATTTGTTACTTAAAAGTATATATATATAATAAATCACAGCCATATTCAATCCACTAGTGGATGAGGCCTCTCCCCGAAGGAAGGAGTTGGAGAAGGACTGCTCCCACGCTGACCAGACGGGTTGGGAGAGCCGAAGCTCTCACTGTGATCGCCACTGTATTTTATTCACAGCAGCTCCCCAATTGTCCTCACGATGCTGGGTCAACACCGAAATTTTTGAGCTCCCACCGGGAATCGAACCCGGGACCGCTCGCACTGAAGTCGAGCGCGCTACCGACTAGGCTACGCAGGAGCTCATATATATATATATATATATATATATATATATATATATATCTGTTTGCTTTAAAAAAATGAAGCAAGATTTCCGAGGGTTATTTTACGATTCGGAGTCAGCGCTACAGTGCGATTCTGAACGGCTTATTCATTTATGGAACCATCAGGATCTAACTCGTGAGGAATCCTTTATCAAAACGCCTTGTTCCCAAGTTGTTGAATTCAGATAATTGAACCAGAATCGGTTAAAATTTACTTATAAATTCAGCTAAAAATGTTTTATTTAACTGATGGAACACACAACTTATTCGCTCGAACTGGAAACTACAGAATATAACAAGCCTATCAGTCTAGTTAGGGTTCTTTTTAACTGATATGGATTTTTAAAGTTGTGTATCCTTTTGGGGAGGGAGGGAGGGAGGGGAGAGAGAGAGAGAGAGAGAGAGAGAGAGAGAGAGAGAGAGAGAGAGAGAGCGTTAATGTGTTCCCGCCTTTGAATGTTACCACAGAATGCTGAATGTCACAAGCGACACTCGTGCTCTACGTAAGGATACTGGAGTGACTGCTTAGT
>JAGDQP010002221.1:97209-108051 GCA_022664845.1 Lepisma saccharinum
GAGAGAGAGAGAGAGAGAGAGAGAGAGAGAGAGAGATAAATATAAAAACAATTAATTGTCAACATACTACGTTAAGGGTTAAAACCCAGCCAATTGGGATTAGGAAGAGTGGTAAGATTTTTTGGTATTTAACGATTGCTCAATACAATTTGCTGAAATACTTAAAAAATTACAAACATAGGAAAATTTAACGTCACACTATGGCAACATTGTTTTCCTGATATCAGAGCGCTGCCTTCATCAGAAAGACGATTTATGAAATTCTAGCACGAATTGCATTATTGTGCTACACAACAACCCGTTTCTTTTAATCTCTCCCAAAATTTACGAAACTTCATCATCGGAGTTAGATATGTATGAACATATTTCTTGGACATTTCAGGTATGTTAACATGAAAAAGAAACGTAGTGTTTTGCCAATTTGACATGGTTAGACGGCAAGGCATTATACCGTGTTTTTTTTAAAAAAATCTTTTATCTCGTTAACAGTTGATGTAAACTTAACACAACGGTTTTATCTCATCGTATAACACACGTAAGAACTTTGTACCTAATACGAAAACCCTTTTACAAATATTTACCATCACCTACAAAGGAAAATATAAAAATATGCCACTTCAAGAGTTAGAAATTCAGCAATTCCTACGGCTTTCACTACTCACTACTAAGAATGATCTCGTACTTACGAAAATCATTAACAATTTAAGTTCTGGGTGGAACCAAAAACCCTATAAATCACTTCGAAATACACATGTTGAGTAAGGTAAACTTTGCTCATTACTGCTGTGCAATTTCGTGTTTTCCTTATTATTGAAGTGACAAACAGTTTTCCTAAAATATAAACTTGATAAATCTCTGCTTTATCGCTTCAAGTGAAAAAGATCTTGTCTCAACTGATTAGCTTCGTCACCAAGTGGTGTTAAGTATAAAATCTCTGGGGAAAACAGAGTTTTGTTTTGCGTTCCCAACATTTTCAAAATACTGCTATATTTGTTACTACACATATTGGAATATTTGTCCACATGTAGCTGTGTACCTACACTTCACTTAACAACAAATACTTAACAAGATAAAACTCATTTCGAACACTAATTTTTTGTTGGTCGATTTCTACACTTTTGAGTCTTCACTTGTTCGATTAATATTTGTTTTAATTTCATTTATGGCCTTTAGGCATCTAAGGCTCAGGCCGGGGTAGGGAATGGGAGATGTCAGCCAGGATCTATGTTGAAGGTGCCATCCTGGCATCTGCATGGTGTGACTGAGAAAAAACGCTGGAAAAACCTCAGGATGGTCGGCCGCTGGGATCGAACATACGACCTCCCGAATGGTACGCCAACGTTCTACCACTGAGCTACGGCGGTCGGGTGATTAATACTTGTGATGTGAAGAATATGATGGCATTACTAACTCAATTTCGATTCTGACTTACACCATATAGTGCGATTGGTAATATGAAATTCAACTAAGGAACTGTATGCAAACTTAGCCCAGTTATAAATACTAACTTTAATAAAAATATTCGCGAAAAGAGGCATCACTTTAACAAATGACTACTCTGTTTATTAACTGTTAAGACATTGGAAATTCGACTATGAAGTAATTTTAAACGATTATTACCATTTGTTCAAATTTATACGCGCACAAGACTCATCGGATACCTAGTACAGAAAATGGATCTAAATATTAATGTAAGAAAAGCTTTCCAGATTAACTTGCGAACCAAAGCTCTTTGTAATTTCTTACCGTATGTGTGCAGATGCAATTATCCTGTCACCCGCCAGCTGCCACACGTGGAATTCGTGAACTGCCAGCACGCCGTCAACATTATCCAGAAGTCTCTTCTGGATTGCATCCACTTGAATATGTGTTGGTACAGTTTGAAGTAAAATTAAAGCTGATTCTTGTACTGTAAAAACAAACAAGAGTTTCAGAGACTAGGAAAATATAACAGTGAGAAATTTCCACCTGCAATCTAAAGAGAAAAAAGTCACATCATATCAAGTTAGAATCTATACATTACCAGTGAGCCACACAAGCGATTCCATATTTTAATGCTGCACGTCTGAGACTTTGCGTACATCTTAAGTGTAAATTATGTATTGCCTCAACCATCAATTATCATTACTACATACCACTTAAAACTGGGTGTTCACTTGTGTACATTACAGTGTAGATTACCTCTGTCATCTCGGTATACGTCTTTCAATCATTTATACGTAAATTATTCTGTTTCTCTCAGAAGCGGAATTTTTTGTTTTCGTCTAATTCTTAGTTCGTTTATTTTGACAGGTCGTGTTTTGTAAAAGTATATCATTTTATACACAGAAAAAAAATATATTCCGCTAGACATATTGTGTTTATTTAAAGGTCACTTTTAATTATAAATTGGATAGTAATTATTTTTTGTATTGTGAATTTCATTGTTAATTTGATGCTAATATGGATGACGTATAAGAGATTATGTGCATGACTGATGGAAACTGGGTATTGTATAAAGGTTATTCCGAACGTTTTTGCATTAGTATTATCTGCAATATGCAGTGCGTTTTATGAGTACAATGCTTTTAAGTATCTCCTATAAATAAAGAATAAACAGTTGCTTAGAAGTCATATAGTAGAATAGCTACGAATGAAAAAAAAAAAAAAAAACTAAGTGCTCTAATAAATTGTTAGTAACATAATTAATCATATTAAAGATAAGAGTAATGATGGAACATTTTACTTGGTGCTCACTAGATGCCATTGCAATATATTTCTCGTACCTGTGGTAATATAGTATGTCTGCAAGTTTGGCAATCAAGCCCAAACTCATAACCCGCGTTTTTAAATGAATAAAAAATAAATATCCCCGCGTCCCAGCTGGTATTACCGTTACATTTATACACTTGATTTACATACTTAAAGAAATTGCGTATTTGGAAACCCCACCTTGTCAAAATAACAAGAAATTTACGGGAAAAAAGTTTAAAATTCAACTTCTGAGGGACGTAGGAGCGAAAGCACAGCCTGTATGACTACTTTGTGTTCGTATTTCAGAATTATTTATCGATTGCGCTGGAACAAATGGATCTGGGGATAAATTTTCTGCCAAATTTTAGTCCTTCCTTCGATAAAAATGACCCATAATTACTTAGAACTCACCCTTCAGCATAATAAACACTAATCACAAAATCAGAAGTATACGTAAGTTAAAAGATAAAATGAATTTTATGGGCGGTTTCTACTAATTTCGTGACTTGAAATTCCCTGAGTTTTCCATGATAATTTTTTTTCCAAATTCCCTGAATTCCTAGTATAGTGGAACATGTAAATAATACGTAATAGCTTTTTTAAAATCCCACCACTACCCAGTCCAATCATCTTCTACATTATTGATATTTCGCAAGTGAAAAAAGTTAATTTCTTTAAAATGGAGGATTTTAACACATTGAGAAAGTTCGGTCAGCAGTGGAAATCGAACCCACGACTTTTCGGGGCAGTGCTCTTCCCAACTGTGGACAGTTCCCTATCATAAATTTCCCGAAGTTTCCCTCAAACAGGGATGTGACGGAGGATATACGGCGTATACCCACCTCAATTTTTTAGACATCACCGTATACCCACTTAAAATTTATTAAATACGCAGGTATATGGGATGGTAAGCGAAATGTTTCATTACATCGAGCTAAGCGTATACCTAAAACTTTAGCATTACATCCCTGCTCATAAATTATAGATTTGCCTTAGTTTTCCACATTTATAAAATTTCCCTGAGCATTCCAACTTCTCCGGAGTGGCAGATACCCTGACTATGGTTTACGCTCGTTCCGAATACCTACGAATCATGAACACAAATTAAAGTATTAGGACGAGAAAAAATAAAACTTCTACTTACAAAGTGGCCAAACAGAACGCAAAATAAGCATCACCATAAGAACACTCAGAGCTGGATCAATGTAGTATTTGTACTCCCATTCTGTCAGCCACACAATAGTTGCAGATATGATTACAATCACGGAACCAAAGGCATCGGCTAGAACATGAAGAAACACGCCTCGCATATTCATTTGAGACGATGAGGGTTCCTTGTCCAACTTACTCTCCATTGGACTTGTTGGAGGAGTAAATGTTTCGTCATTTTCATTGTCGTCTGTCGCCACCAAGTGGGACAGCCTGGTCCGGCTTCGTGAGATTCCACCATGGGAATGGCCATGAGATGAGCTCCCATGTTCTGCAACACAAAGAAATGAATTAGTAGTTACACTTTTTTTGAGGCCTTTAAATATTCAGTTAAAACTTCTAATACCTTGAGCTTTCATTGCTGCTCTTTCATTTATAAAATATATTAATTAATACCATATACATACACCTATTGGTAAACTAAAACAAAAACCCGAAATTGTAGTGTTTTCAATGTGGAATTTCAAGAACATAATGTTAGTTTCTTGAAATTAATTCAGATGAAGTTGTTTTCATACGCATATCAGCACTGATATAAAATAAGACACTATTTAAGAACATAACACTTGTATCTGATTTTCGATAAACGTACATTATATATATATATATATATATATATATATTTCTCATAAAAACAAGGAATACAGTATATCAATGCATTTGTGGATCTGCTCCCAGTAAGTACATTGATTTGACAGATAGCCCCTACACAATGACCATTTACCAAGTATACAGTACAATTGCTAAACTCCATGTTCACACGAATTTAAACCATAAAACTGCGCAGGAGATATTCTAGAGCATATGATACACAACTGGTTTCAGTACCAAGTGTATATTACGGAGATAGGTAAACTGAACTTACTCAATTTAAAGAATCAATAAAATAATAATAAGACGAAAAACACAATTCAACTTACTGACGACCATTTGTACAATAGCACTATTAAAAGTGATTAACTTACGTGTATTTGTAGCTCCCGGAATCGTTTTAGATATTAAGTTTTCACATGTAACATTCATTCAACAATTACAGAACTTCCATTAGAGGTTTTACCAACAAAATTCACTTTCCATAACTTAAAGAGATTATTTTTCCTTAGAAGAGATCTATATTCAGTCTCTTAAAATCTACATTATTGAATAAAGGATTATACACTTGCCAACATCTTGCATTAACACGGACAATGTACCTTTACACCCACGTCCATAGCAGCTGCGCTTACGGCAGTCCACCAACATGGCGGATCAGGAGTAGTTCCGTGCTTTTCTTTTTCCGTACTTTTCTATCAATGTTTATCTTATTGTGTTCTTAACTATGATTGAGATTACAATTTGTACTAGAAACATCAGTTCTTAAATTCTAATATACTATAACTTTTCTGGTGCTATAGACCTAAGTAAATCACTTACTCTATTTTGGTGAGTTCAAACACTTATCTTAAAAAAGCATTTTAAGAAAAAAAAACAAAAAAAAACTAATATTCTCTCACTGATCTGCGTGAACCAAAATCAACAAAGTACAGTGGTTTCTAAAACCTGCCCTGCGAGTTTCTAGCCAAAATTAGGTTGAGAAAGGCAAGTTTTATACTCGATACTTATGTGTACCATCTTGGTAGTTCGTTCTACTGATTTGTATGGGGATTATTTAATTCGTTTTAAGTTTTCAAGAATTTTGAAGTTTTTTTCCGTAATCTTACTTCATGATTATACTGACGAGTTGAGTTTGACTAATACGCAGTTTTCTTGAAAAATATGGACATAATTAACTATATGAGAGGTCTGACAATAAAGAAATGAGTGTTTTTCTTTTGTACTAATAACCCTTCAGATTATTAGGATATGCCATGTTTGATCCAGCAGTCCCTCAGTCTTGGGTAGCTGTTCGTGTTTGTGGTCCTCGTCACATTAATGGAATCACGAAGTTAAGCAAGGATATGAAACTTTGTAAAAACGCTACGACAAAGTATGGTAAGTTTCAGTAAGTGTTTGGAAATTATGTGATGTCAATAACCCAAGCTATTTGTTGGCAAAAAGCGCTTTCTGAAGACAGAAATGTTGTTGAAGACGAACAGGACAGTGATCAACCATCAGCAACATGCAATGATTTCAACATAGCTAAAGTGACGAGATAGAGTACAGAAAAGTTAAACATTCATCTCTTACGAACTGAAGATCTGTAAATGAGAACATTTTTACATTAAAATAGCCCCCCAAAAATCTCACCGACTATTTTGATCACGGGAACTAAAAACACGTCCTTACTATACAATACAGCTACTCCACACTGAGTGATTGTAGGATCATGCCAGTTGCAGCGGAAATGAGAAAAGGTTCAAGGTCGAACATGGCATATTCCAGTAAGCTGCAGGGTTACAACTAAAAAAAAAAAGTCTCTCTATTTTATTGTCGGGCCTTGTAAAGCACAATATGTGTAAAACAGTTTGCATATAAATCAATGTAATGAATAAACCACGATCATGAAGGTGATATACACCCTAAATATTCAAATGTCTTCTTAGAAAATAAAATCCACACTAGAACTTTTTGAGTTGAGATTAAGATTTTCCTTTCGTCTGTTACAGCTAAAACTCTTAATATAATTTACATGTAGCTTCAAGATCATGTATTTCTCTTAAATCCAACCATTATTCTACCGTAGATAATTATTGTAATACGTTATCAGAATTGAATTTCATTACAACATAAGGAAAATGTAAAGAATAAAAGATCAAAGCAAAGAAAATACCTACCATGAAATAAGAATAATCCGACAATATTTACAAAAAGACCTAAAGATCCGACAACTACAAGTAACTTTGGTTTTTCAATATGCTCCACTTCTATAAACCTGAAAGAAGAAACATCAATCAATCAATCAAATTTATCATATTTTTTTACTTAACCTTATCAATCCAATATACGATACAAATACAACTTTACTAGTTCACTCTATGACTTACGGAGCCTACATTAAGTTTATAGTTACAGTAACAAACCTTTGCCACTGAGTCATTGTAAGCACAATAGTTAGATTTATCTAAAATATCTTTATGGGATCCTTAAAATTTCAGCAACTTGACCTATGATTTCTTCCCTTTGTAATGAGTCCTAGTATTAGATACGGAAATTGTAGAATTTTATACGTGTGCTATTCAAAGTTATTACAACTGTTTGCACACGTCACCAATGGACTACACACAAAAAGTACAAAACTGATACTATATATGAAAAGTAAATCGTGTATCCTAATGCTTCAAAATTGCCTGATATATTCTTTACTTGTGATGGCCGCACCATCATAGCGTGTTTGTAAAATCGAACTGAAATAATGGAATTAGTACTGTTACTAACGTCTTATAACCTATAATTTAGATTTCATATTTTTAAAGTGTGTTTTCTTATAATACCGTAACGTGCATGGACTCACACAAGGTTGAGATGATAATCATTATTAATTTCTTGTACGTTCTCACATACTCAGAAATGTTTAAGCGATTTACTAATAAATGTTATATCAGCGAAACACATTTGTTTCTTACCTCCACACTTTCACAACAGAGAGCCCCAGTTACAAGTAGACTCAGTGCATAAGGCATAAGGGTTAGGTGGCAGAACAGCCATAGGCTGAACCTCTCCCGCTTCAATAAAGACCATTTCAATTCAATTCAATAAGGCACAATGGGGCAATCCTCACTCTTCTTGTGAGACATGCCTTTTGAGCTTGACAGAACCATAGCAAGTATCACAAACTGCAAGTCAAGTGCTATCAAAGTTATTTCTAATCCAGAGGAAGGATGAAACTAGTACTTTTGACACTACATCGGGGACTTTAAATAGTACAAGGAGTCTCTGCTACATCTAAACTTGTGCATGCTCTTTTTATCCTTTTCCTTTTCGTATCGTTAAGAACGTCGAAATTCGTGAATTCAGAGCGTGACAGATGTATCATATGTTAAAACTTGAAACGCAGATATTTAATGTCATACCCGAAGCTAATTTAAGTCATTCAATATTACTGTTAGATTACGCGAAGTCTTGTTAGAATAGTTAAGGTTCATTAAATAACAAACAACAGACACCGTAAATGATCATTCTACCATTAAGAGATTTACGTACGTATTTCTTCTCATTATTATTCAGAATTCAGATACATATTCCATTTACACTGGACGCTCCTAATTACAATTCTTCTTCTTCAATTCACGTATTTGTAAACCTAAAATAAGAGCAACTATACACAAGTTTGAAGTATAGAGTTGAGGTTCACGCCCCTAAATGAAACCATTACTTCATGGTTTCGATAACATGCATTGGATGAGCGGTAACAACACTATGGCTAACGCCCGTTCCCATGTGGGAAGCTTCCTTATCATCCCCAGTCCTCAGCTAAGCTATTAGTTGTACTAAAAGAAAGAATAAACGTCAACATAAAATGCTACAAGCTGTACACAAACTTTGTTTAAAATACTACGAACAAACAAATAAAAGGATGAATAATTCCGTTCTTTAAAGTAAGTCGATCAAAATGGAGCGGAGCATAATTTAGAGTTAAACAAAATGTGTTTGAGCTTCCTAATCAAAGACTGATCCCAGAGAACATACGCAAGACCCGATCAATGGCACCCACGCCATCGATTCCAAGAATAGACGCCATGTTATTGGGTCTGAGAACTAGATCAATCTATTAAAGAGGAATACTTAACACTTCATTAGGATCCCAACAACGTGACGGAACTAAATATCGAGAAGCTAGCAACGTGTAAATAAGTTGTGTTTTCTTATTAAATGAAATAAAAGTACTTCTTCACGCCCCAATGCTTGACAAATGAATGAGCGATTATTTCGTTCTTTAACCCGTAATTTAAGAGCATCACTCACACGTCAAATGTCTATACTAACTTCATATGTCATCTTTTATATATAAACAGTAATTATTAGGGGATAAAAACTGTATTATGTACATATGTGATACGTATCAATATAACATGATACAATACGAGTAAGGTTACTGGAACAACACAGTTATTGCAGTAGTTGTCGCTTATACTTTGTCGAAGGTGATACTTTTTTCTCCTTTAAATAAATCGAGGGGTTTCGTGTATCATAACAGCGGTTGAAGGTAGTTCATATAGATGATTCAGTGCTATTTCAAAAGGTCAACCATCTTTACTTAATTTTATTTACAGCCTTTAGGCATCTCAGGCCGGGCAGGGGAGGGGATAGGATGGTGGAAAGTAGTCGGCCAGAGCATAATTCGTAGGCACCATCTCGGCATTTGCTTCAGGATGGGTGGTCGATGGGAACGTTTCCAGAACCTTACGATTGCTAAGCTAACGCTCTACCAACTGAGCTACTAATCTTTATTTTCGACGAAAATCCACTGTTTAGCGGAAAAAAGTGCTCTGATCCACTGTTTCCCGTGAAAAGTTTCGAACTTACCTTAATGTACGATAAGAACGTTGATATTTCATAACAGTGTCTGAAACCTTAGCATGCTCCATCTTTAACTGCTTTCATCATGATACGAAACACTACAATATATACATCACAATACTCCTTGTCATCACTTTTTTTTTAATATTATTTCTTTACCGTGACCATGTCGTGACGTTGCCAACTTTTCGCGTGCGCGTGTGTGTGTTAAGTCCCTGTACATCTATTTGTAGTTCCAATAATGTAACGTATTTTCTATCTCATTTTATCATACACATGCATTCCAACATACAATTGATGAAACGTCACATATGTATACGTTTGTTTTTGAAGAACACCTGGTGAATCGGGAGGTCTGTGAAAGTTATTTACTTACGTCGTATTCAGTATTGCTATAAACATGCTTGATAGTAAACAGATTCAAAAACGAACTACATAATCATAAATTACTTTATACATCAGTCAGCTGGCGCTCAAAAAACAAATTGGTGTTGCAAGAACCGGTACCTTCACCGGTGTTGCAAGAACCAATTGTAAAATAAACATAAAGCACACTAACAAGACATTTTAACTATGATTAACGTTATATCGTATTTTAGATTTGTACATTTTTTAATACGAAGTTCTTCTACATACATACGAAATATTAATTCTGCATATTAAAGCTCTGCCTGCCTTTCTTTCATTCATTCACTTTTTTTATATAACAAAGTGTGTGTGTGTGTGTGTGTGTGTACACACACACACACATACATACACATATATATATACACAATATATCTCTGGTGTAGTAAAAAGTAATCCATTATTTTTGCATGACATTGAAGGCTTGATTTACCGTAGTTAGAATGATCCGATTTAGGTCACATATGCGCCGTTTTGTTCGATAACGTGTTGCCATTTGGAAGGTAATATCATGATGCCTCTCTCATAGAAACCCTTGTCCCTATTGGCAAAAAATTGAGACAGTCGATTTTCACAAGCCTCTCTTGAAGCGAATTTTCACCAGCAAACGTGTTCGCCATGGACAGGAACAGATGGTAATCACTCGGTGCCAGGTACGGACTATAAGGTGGATGCATAAGAACCTCCCAACCAAGCTCCCGGAGCTTCTGGCGAGTCACTGTCGATGTGTGTGGCCTGGCGTTGTCCTGGTGGAACACAATGCCTCTCCTATTGGCCAAAGCTGGCCGCTTCTGGGCGATTGCTGCCTTCAGACGGTCCAATTGTTGACAGTATAGTTCCGAGTTAAGGGTTTGGCCGTAGGGAGCAGCTCATAGTAGATAATTCCCTGCCAATCCCACCAAACACACAGCAAAACCTTCCTGGCCGTCAATCCTGGCTTGGGCACCGTTTGCGCCGGCGCACCGCGCTTCGACCACGACCGTTTTCGCGTGACGTTGTCGTAAGTGATCCACTTTTCATCACCAGTCACCAACCGCTTCAGAAATGGGTCGCTTTTGT
>JAGDQP010002222.1:0-82412 GCA_022664845.1 Lepisma saccharinum
TTACTAAACGTCAGAGTGCCGAATGGAAGTCTGCAGATTCTCCAAAAGGAAAGAAACTTCGTCTCCAAAAGTCAAAAGTGAAGACAATGCTCATTTGTTTCTACGACAGTAAGGGTATCATTCATCATGAATTTGTACCAGAAGGTCACACAGTTAATGCTCAGTTTTATTTAGGTGTTTTGGAGCGTTTGTTGAAGAGAATACGTCGTTTTCGGCCTGAATACTCAACCCCAGGTAGCTGGTTCCTTCTCCATGACAACGCTCCAGCTCACCGAGCAGTACTTGTTGCGGAATATTTGGCCACAAAACAAGTGTTTGTGCTGAATCATCCCCCTACTCACCAGGTATGTCCCCCTGTGACTATTTCCTGTTCCCTAAGCTGAAGTTGCCATTGAAAGGACGACTTTTCGACAGGGTTGAAGACATCCAAGCAGCTGTGACAGCGGCATTACGGGCCATACCACAAACTGAGTTGCAGAAGTCATTCCACTCCTTGTGTGATCGTGCCACTCGTTGTATTGATGCAGGAGGGATGTACTTCGAATAATAAACAGGTATTATTCAATTACTTTTGTTTGTTTCGTCAGAATAAAATCAGTCTCATTACTTAATTGTCGGACTGTGTATGTTAGCACCAACTTTTCAAACAGCCGTTTTATATTGACGATGGTCGCAACCCAAGAGAATAAACTGGAAACTGAATGCTAGTATAGTTTTATTCTTCGATGAAAAGAAGGGACGAGAACAGAAAAATTTCTTCGTTAACCATTATTTCGCCACAATTTCACTTAAATACCCGATCACCCGTCTTCATGAAATTGGGTTATAATAGAAGATGCTCCATTTTGATTGAAGGAAAACTGCCTGAAGTTAAGGGCCCATTACCGCGTTTCGATCACCAGACTTATTACCTGCAGCAGATTTTTACCTGTTGGGGAAGGGGGTACATTTAAGGAGTTGTATATATATAAATACGCACGCTACATGAACTAAGACAGAACAATAAAAGAGCAATTGCAGACATTAGTGGTGCGTGCTTTGCAAGGTATTATCAAATTTGATAAAAAAGATTGGTCAATTTAAACATTGCTTTAATGAGATAGTATATCTTTCGTTCAAGTTCAGTTGTAACCTCTTATTTTTAGCTGTTCATTGTGTATCACTTTATTATTGTTGACACTTCGGTTAAGTTTTCGTGTATAACAAAATTTGAATTTGTGTATATTTGAGAATTAATAGGGTTGTTTTTCCGCGCTGTATTTATCTGTTATTTCCTTTGTTACTTTTTTTAGGCTCGTTTTGAGAAATTAGATGAACACATGACACCCGAAATGTTCAGAACTCCTCTTCATGAATTGGCTCTTTCAATCAAACTTTTGAGACTTGGAAGCATTGGCCAGTTCCTTAGTAAAGCTATTGAACCACCACCAATCGATGCTGTGATTGAAGCAGAAGTGTTACTCAGAGGTGAGTCTTCCTCAATTAAATTATTATTTAGAACGTAGGTGATATACTGCTTCATATTACATTCTGTGTGTTTAAGTTTGAGGAAGTGAGAGCATTCAATGAAATTAGTCTTAACGAGTTTGTGAGAAGGGGGAGACTTTTGGTATTAAAGAAATAACATATATCTGTATATTCTTAAACTTCCTAGTTTTTGTGCTCAGGGTGGAATTTGAAGTCAGATGTATTCTTAGTTAACGTTCCTTACCAATTAGTTTTAGGAATAGAGGACATAGTGCAAGGAGTTTATTTGGCTTCATTGTTTCAAAGTTTATTTGGTTTCGCTTTAAAATCTTAGCAATTTTCGGATAATTGACGTCGAAATCTTAGTTTTATATTTTTTACAAAATTTGAGGATCTAGGACCTATTTAATAGTAATACATAATATTATAAGCCAGATACTGAGAATTTCTGTTAGTCACCCGCAGCTCTCATTCTTTCCTTCAGAACTTGAAATAGCCTTTCGCTTAAATCTCAGGAACTTCCGTAAATCTGAAGAGTTTTCCGCATTTTGTGAGGAAAGAAAATTTAACGCAGGTTAAAGCCGTGTACTATCACTTCCCATTCAGAATTGCGCAAATTTAATATGTAGGAAAGTTCTACTACTAGGGATATGTGAAGTAACTTTTTCTTTTCCATTTAGAAATGAAGTGCTTAGATACCATGGATGAGTTGACGCCGTTGGGACGTATATTGGCAAGGCTACCCATAGAACCTAGACTAGGAAAAATGATGGTTATCGGTTGCATATTCATGTGTGGAGATGCACTAAGTACAATGGCTGCTAACAGCTCTACATTTCCGGAAGTATTCACTACAGGTATGGATGATCTGTTGCTATGTCCTTAGTTTTAATTATAAATTAGTATAGGAGTAAATTTTAGGTTCATTTGAACTATTCCTTCACATTCATTACCAAGGATTAGTGTTCTCGTAAGTTGTAGAAAGTGGTCAAGTGTACAACTTGTCGAGACAGATTATACATTGTATTTTGAATATAGAAGTAGTGCTAAGATATAGCTTTCTATGTGGATGCACGAATATTAAAAATAAGTAGAATTTCGTTTAGCTTTGTTACACCTCTCATTATGTATTACAAAAATCTTGAATTACATTGCCTTTATACTTAGATTAATTGGATCATTGTTTCGTAATTTGATCATTAGGGGCCCAAATTAGTACCGAAAGCACAGAAATACGCACAAACAGGTAGTAGAAAAGTATTCTGCAGACAAGAATATAATTTAAGAACAAGTGCTTTCGGTTTTAGTGAATTTGGTGATATCTTCACATAAAAACTATTTGTTATTTTTTTTTCTTTAATTCTTGGTGAAAAGGAGCAGTTTAATACCAACAACTGGGATTCTATTCTCCCATCTACGCTAACAATCGTGGAATACAAAATATTGAGTATACCTTGACTTAGTTCTCAAAGAGAGTCAGTTTGAATGTAAGTTGTAGACTACATTTAGACTGCTGACATTCCAATTAAACCTTCGCACAAAGTTTTGGTTTTGTGTTTCTGAAAATTTTGAGAATTACATTAAATCAATTAGCATATTCCAATTAAAGCATTAAGAGATGACAGAGTACTTCTTGTAAAGAACTGTGTTGTTAACTGTTGCCTGTATTTTAACGTTGCCCATGATACTTACAGCCGTTGCTCAAGTGAGGAAGATCGCTGTCGCTCGTGAGAGCCCCAAGGATGGGGGTGGTAATTGACATTGCTCTCGCAACTTAATTAGTCTGTGAATATGGATTCAAAGAGTTTGAATTAGCACAAGCCCACAAAACCGTTTCTCAGTTCAAAGTAAAACATTAGAAAACCCTTGAAAGTCTATATTCCAACTTATGTTTTCAGTAAGGCTCTCCTTTTAATGCTGCTGACGACTCCTAACCTAACAGGAGCTTTAGCTTGCATGTACAACCAATTTGTTTGCAGATCCCTAAATGTGCAGCTTTGGGTGGGCTGGTCACGAGTCTGATGACTGCCATTTTTGCTGATTTGAAATGTGAAGTTCTTCAGTACAATAGAACACATTTCTTTGAAGATGGATCTTTAAGAAAATATCCTCGTCGATTTGAGTGAGACTATAACTTTTCTTAAGAACGACTTTGTACATTAACTACAGCATATAAGGAAGCAAAAACAATAACTAAAGCATGTAAGGAAACAAAATTTTGAGGCAGTGTTTAAGTATTATCAACATTTTCTGTCGATTTCCACGAACAATATGTCATCACCTCAGTAGCTTATCCGAAGTACAAGTCTTCTGTTCCTGCCATCTGTTGTCAGCATTTCAATTAAATAAGCTAATTCCAGTTTTGATCCAGTTAATTAGCAATGTTGAATGATTACATAATCAAGTTTATGTTAAATCAATCTACCGTAATCAGTAATTGAATAAAATTAAAGAACGATATAATACAAATAATAATACAGCAGAGAAATACAACGTGTAGCGTGCTCTCTGTTTACACAACTATACTAAATGAATAGTTCTTTTAGAACTATCATATATTATTTAATAACCCGGTCTCACTATCTTCCACTAATTACGATGTAAATAGCTTAAGAACAAGTATTAATTCACTTCAGAACATTGATTACTTTTATATATTATCACAGATTTACTTATGCTTCACACATACACAGAATATTCTCGATTATCACTCAGATTTTTTGCAGTCTTTATTATCTTCCTTTGTATTGTAATATGCAATTCACTTCACTGACATATGGCGTTTATAGTCGTGTATTTATATCTTCTTCTAGTCAGTAGTTTTAACTATCCATTCTTCTTTAGTTAAAATACAACAATCGACTTCCATATTTTATTTGTATTATTATATTATAAATTCATTTTCGAATAAAATTAGAATTATCCGTAAAACAACAATCAAACTGCTCATACATGTAAATCAGCTTAATTTTGCCTTTTTGTGTGCATGACAACCGTGATGTTGCCTATGGTTCCCATGGCAACCTTCATGAACCACTTCAAAAGATTGAAAATACGTTTGAAGTTACGTATTTTACTCGATGATGATATAACAGGTTAGACCGTACATGTGTTTCTGTATTATTTAAACATCTTTTATACTTCTGAAATGGTAGGCGCGCGGGCCCTCACTTCTACTTTTTACATATTTAAATAAACTATTTCATTTCTTAATTGTGGTATTCCTAGTAATTGCAGAAATCTGTGAAATAAAGTAATGAGTGTTCTGTCGACAATATTAATGTTTTCAAATTATAAATTTAATATTAGGGAAAACTTAATCACACTTTCCTGTTAGTAGGTAAATGGGGTTATGAATGACTGGTAAAATGGTTTTATATCACTTTCTCTGTTAAGGGAAGGGAACTTCCATTGAAATGAATTCGTTGACACAGTACATGATCGTAAATTCGTATGGTTTAAAAAATACCGTTTTATATTGCGCACTCCATGTTGAAGATGGCTTCAACTTTTCTTCCTGTTGGCGTGAGCTTCATGCCATGAAGATGTTTTTCCTTCACAAAAAAACAGAACGTGCTAACCTTGGGTCGAGTATTAGGTCTGGTCATCGATTGATTCAATTATTAGTCTTTAAACGTGCTGGTGAGCTTCTAAGTACGAAATGTAGAGTTTCTAGTAAAACTGCTTCAAACCACTCCCTTAATGAACCTCCACGGGATTTGAACCAGTGACCACGCACACAGAAAGCCAGCGTGTTAACCAGATTTCTGTAGGTCTGGTCATGTTATCGATCCGAGTGGCCGGCCATCCTGACTGAGGTTTTCCTGTCGAATCAGGTTGTCTGGATTGTACGTTCTAACTAGGCCGTGGCCAACTACTTTCCTGTACCCTATCCCGACCTGAGCCAAAGGTGCATAAAGACCATAAATAAAAGTAAAATTCGACCAAGATTTTCTTCGGTTTCTCAAGTACCTGCATGTATCTTGAACTGAGACTAAGGCCACAATCTAACTTCCTAAGTCAATATAAAGATTTTGACAAGGCAGCTTAAAGCGTTAAGAACATTTTAAAACTGTAGCAGAAAACAAAATACTGTGGAGTGCGAGAAATAAAATAGTTCTCATGTATCACTTGTGTACAATTGTATACATCAGAAGATAGAGTTCTTCATGTGAAATCTGTAAATTTTCGCTTAAATCATTCGGGACTGAAATAAGTCGATATAATAAAGAATATTCAGACTTCTTGTGACAGTACTGCTCTTTTACAATTTCAGGAATGGATCAACGGAGATTGACATATCAACAGAAGTCGTTCGCAGGAAATCGCTATTCAGATCACGTTGCAATGTTGAATGCCTTCCAAGCGTGGGAGGAAGCCAGAATGGGAGGTGAAGATGCTGAAATGGCTTTCTGTGATGCAAAGATGTTGTCTATGCCAACTCTTCGAGTTACGTGGGAAGCGAAGGTAAGAACTAGTGTTTGGAAATATGGATTTAATAACATAAGTGTACTGTGCATAGTTGCAGAAACACACGCATACACACCCAAAAAGTCATTAGCTTTTGCTGATGAGGCATGACCAGGAAAAAGAATGGTGAAAAGTAGAGGAATGGTAAACATGAAACAGCTAGGTTGATACACTGAACGATTGATCACTGGTCACGACTGCGGTAGTTACCAAGAATATAAAGAAGAAAATAGGGGAAAATGCTGAAGGGATATTTACAGTTTAGGCCGGGTTCATGATTGACGAAAAAAAAATGTTATACGTGTGCTCCTATCTCTTCCTCCCAGGTGCTTCGAGATACACATGGTTTCGTCAAAAACGTTGTAATGTGTTGAGATGAGCCAGGAGTAACGATGCCGAAGGTTTCCCACGTAGAAGGTAAATAAGGCTAGGGAAAATGCATCTGTCCAACCGTTGGAACTAGTACATCTTGAGTGATGGGATTCTAAAATGCTGGACGGGTTTTACAGCGGAAGCGTTTCAGGGTTTAGAGGAGGGGGCTGTATGGTTCTAGTTCTTGTGCGTATCGTTTGTAAATTCGAGGGTCTACGACATACTATTTTGGAACGTGTAAGAAGTGACTCAGTCATGATGGCATGTGCGAGTATGGGGAGTTTCTGAAATGCCTGAAGGGTGGAATGGTATTGAGTTGGATGATTGGTAGCGGAAGGAAGTCGGAGTAGTTGTAGTGTATAACACGGGCCAGTTGTTTATGGATGAGGTGACAGGTATCCACGGTCTATAGGATTTTTCACAAAATATATATATATAATCTTTATGCATCTCAGGCTCAGGCCGACGGTCTATAGGAATTGAGATGACATCGAAATATATTGAAGTAGGTAGTCAGAGCCGTCATATTTCTGAAGAGCGTCCAGAAAGTAAATACCGTCTTTGCATGTGGTGAGATTTCAGTCGAGCGTCCTGTCGAATGTGAAGCAAGGACAGTAGTTCGATATATGAATGTAATAAATATCAGGTCGAGTACTGATTTTATGAGCATAACGCAATAAATGAAAAATGGTTAGAAAGTAACGCAGTCCAACGATAATGTTCCACGATCCCATAACTGTCCGGACATTTATGATCGAGATGTCTACCTGAAGTGGAGGAAACAATTCTTGCTAACACGATGCTCCATTTTTCTTTGCCTGGTTGAGAAACTGTTCAACGAGGACTCGATGAAAAAGTCAAACATGGCTGAATTCTTACATCTATGTACAGTACAGTATAGATGTGTACATATTCCATCTATACATAATGTTTCCGGCCCTAACGAATGTCTCATTTTGATTTTTTAAAGTTCACTTATTTTGGAGTGGCTTAACGTACACTTCAGATGTACCTACTATACACATATATGACATTCTTTCCTAAACTTTTGTTTCAGAGCATGTTCGATAAATCATCCGTATATACACGTTACAAGTAGTATTACCATACCGTATTTTGGTTAGTTTGTTTTTGTAACGTTCATACGGCTACAAGACAAAATGCATAATTATATTACTAAATTGAAATCATTTTTAATCTTATTTCAGATTATCCACAATGTACTTTTTTAATATCAACCATTTTTGAATTGCTCGTGCTTTTGATATGCTTAATTAACTTCGAAAGTCACTGATACAGCTTACTCCTTCAGACTGCTTATAAAGGACATGAACAAATAAAAATAACTGCTAGTTCAAGTACGGTGATTTGTTTAAAATTTACTTCATATATGATGGAAATTATCATCTCAGTTAATAATTTACTTTGTAATATTTTCTTTCTAGAATCAGCTGAGGGAACTTCTAATTTCAGCAGGATTTCCAGAAGAGTGCATGGTTCCACAGGTATTCAATTACTACGGTCCAGATCCAAAGCTTGACATGGTTGTTTCATTGATGTGCATGGGCTTGTATCCAAATGTGTGTTTCCATAAGGAAAAAAGAAAGGTAATAAGCTTAAGTTTTAATATTTATAGAATTAACAGGACAGATTATTTCCGCAGTACAATATGTTCCACTTGTTAACTGTATCGTAAGGACCCCTGTAGTGTTTGCGTTTAGCTCATGTTTCCGTAATAAAGGGATCCCTAGTTCAAATTCTGGTGGGTACACATTAAACATGGCTAGTTTAAGTCTACTTACAACCGTAGATCCCGTCCCCATAGACTTTTATCCGTTCTCATTACCCAGTAACCTTTGGGTGAAAACTCGTCTCCGGTTAAACGATTAACGTCCTCACGTGAGGAGAATAGGTTTAAATTAGGCTGCAGTGGACAGATTTTAGTGCTATAACGTAACGTCAATTTAGTAGATGGCAGATTGTCTGTAGCAAGGGTCTCCAAAAAATGTCCCGCGGGCTGCATCCTGCCCGCGTAGCGATTTTGACTGGCCCCGAAACAAATAAAAAATTACCAATTCAACCTGCAAAAAAGTTAATATAATAAACAAATTACTATATTACTTTTGAGTTTATCCTTTTTAATGCGGCCCTAGTTCTTTTCTTGCTTGGTATCCGGCTCACCGACAAAACAAGTTTGAAAACTCTGTAGGATAATTGCATCTCAAAATATGTATGTATTTATACGAAAGGTTCTGCAAGAAAACGGGCATTTGAACGCACATGTTCATGTTCTAGTTACGTATACTGCCGGTACACTCAACAACTGTTAAAGGTCCCTTCATAACCACACCTTCTCTGTCTTGCTTCTTGGTGAAGCTTAGATGTCATACGAATGAAGTTTTGCTACTTGGTCTGATGATCTGTTGTTTTTTTTATATATATATATTAAATCACACCAAGGAAGTAAGAGAAGACTGCATCGTCAGATACAAAAGTGTTGAGAAGAATGTTAAATTTATCGTTCCCATAGCATCAGGGTATACTCATGTTTTGGGGAACTTGATATCACGGGAAAATCTGTGCTAATAATTTTGAGGAGGTTGCTTTTGTTGGACTGCGGCACATATTCACAATACAACGTTATATACGGTCAGTTAATAACCAGAGATAGAAACCAAAGTGCGAAATGTTGTACATAAATTGTGGTCAAATCATGAAATTATTTTTATTTATGGGCTGAGTAGCCACCTATGGCCAGGCCCGTTACATGTCTTAAAAGATGATGTCCTTAGGCGATCCCTTGCGGGAAACGTATGGGAAAGGTAGCGGGCAGGGTATTCGTTGTGGCAGGATCTCTGCATTCGCGTGATGAGACAGAGGTGACTAAATTTGTAATATGAAAGAAATTGTAAAATAAATGTCTGAAACCGGTGAAATTGGCGCTTCATTGAGCGACTCACCGAAATTTTAGTAGTTAAACAAAACGTGAGATGTTTTCGGAAAAATGTGTGTTTGTGATTTCTAAGTCATAGAGAAGCTTATTGTGTTGTAAGTAAGCTCTAGGATTACACCGTATTTAAAGATGAAATATTTTACAATGTTGTCCTCTGTGCTCAAGGAAATGCAATTATCTTAACCTTTAACTGGCTTCCAAAATGCAAATATTAGACTAGGGGTGGGCGGAACCGGGTACTCTGGTCCAATATCGAGATTCAAATCTTAAGATTTGCTGAGAAGAAACTGATCTTCGGTTCTTAGATGCGGTCTGGAATCTGGATTTAGGTTCTGGTTGACTACACATTATTTCATTGAAGTTCACGAACCTAGTGGCTGAAGCCGGTTTGGCATTGCTTATCGTTCGTAAGGTATTTGTCATGAGAGCGGATCTAGGTTGGAATGAAGGTGCCATCGTAATATTTTCGTAGAAAACGAATCAAATAAAAATCAGGCGAGATTTGTGCTTTTAAAAACAAACTCAAAAAGATTTCTATTCTACAAACAAGTTATGCATACTACCACTGGGCCACTGCACTCGGAGTTGATAATTATCCTGAATTTTTTAAAATATTATTTACGCAGCTTGCTCAGGCCGGGATAGGGTAGGAGAGTGGACGTTTGAAGGTAGTCGGCCAGAGCCTAGTTAGTAGGTACCATCCCGGCATTTGCCTGGCATGACAAGAAAAAAAATAACAGTCAGGATGGTCGGCCGCTGGTATCAAATTTATGACCTCCAGAATAGAAAGCCAACGCTCTACCAACTGAGCTACGGCTGTTCGGTTTGGCATTGTTCTTGTAAACAGAATTTTTCACAAATATTACACTACACAAAGATTTGGCTTGTGTAACTAGCAACATATTACATTGAAATGATCAAAATTGTTGCAAACGTGAGAAAGATATACCACACAGTGAAAAAAAAAATCATTGTTTCATTTTATGTAAAATCGTTAGAAATAAATATATTATGTAGGTCTACTGTAAAATGAGTATAATTAAAACTCACATATATGGATGGAATGTCAGACTAAGATTTTCACTTTCATTATGTAAAACATGATCTAAAATTAATACTTTATAACCAAAGAGTAAAGCCAAGTGAAAGCGCTGCATCACCACAACAAATAATTAACACCATTAATAAACACTTCACAATAACAACAGCTACACTACATTCAGTTTTGCGGAAAAAAGAATCCTGTTCTCTAAGTTCACCCAGGAGTCCACACCTTCCGCGGACAACAAAGACGGGAGTTATGAACGGACCTGTAAGGATAGAAAAAACAAACATTCACAGGTTTTTATCGATAGATGTTTTGAATGCAGACTTTTCCGCAAGTCTGCCAAACGCCGTCATTGTGTGTGCCGACTATTTTTTTCTTTCCATAATTGAATTTTTGATGTCTGACCACATGGAGCATTGACAAGACTGATTTTGAAATAAAATTCAGGCGATTAACAATTCGCTTCTTGAAATTGCGGCAAACGTCTGATTTTCTTCTGCAAGTAAATGAAACACATTTTGCGAACGCAAGTTTAAATTGCAGTTCTTCTGTTAAAGTCCGGTGGCATGAAATTTCATACTTGATACATCTCATAAATTTTCACGCTGCTCTTTCGATTATCTACATTGATTGATTGCTTGTGGAACTATTTCGATATTTTCATAATTCTGATCGTGGCTGCTCCTCTGACTTCTCAACATTATTAAGTTGTAAAACTACTCTTAGGTGTGCTTTTTATTTGGTATAGACCTTAAAGGCTTGACGAAGCACAAAAATAGTTTCAGCTACATTTTCGCCAGAGGAGGACAAAATTCCACGCGCGCACGGTTTTTTGTAAGACTTAAAATCGTCAACTTGTTTTGTAAGCATTAACAAGAAAACCAACCTAAAAGAAAAAGATCACATTGAGTGACTCTGCTTCACAGGCTCCTGGAAAATTCTATACTCAAGGTACGTAGCAGCATTACCCGTAACTAGAATGCCCACACGCCACGTTCAATTTACGAATGCTTCGAGGTACGCCCTCGTCAAACTCTCTCTGATCGTACTTTTATACTAATATTTTGCTAAAATACTAACCCCTTTAGAGTTTGACTTCGAAGTGATGAAATATTTTGAACACAGTATAAAGGCTTTATTATTTGTGCTGATTATTGTATAGTTCCTTATGTTTAATCCCTCGATGTGTAGGTTCGATTTTATTTGACTTAAGTAATAACATTGACATAAATAATAATGTTGAATATGGTGTAACAAGTAAAATAGCGTTACAGTGAATTACTTTATATTATTGTCTTCCTTGTTTTATATTACACGTTTTCAATTAAATACCAATTACTTGACAATTAAATTACAAGCGTAACTATCAGCGATAATGTGATACAACGTAGTAATAATGTGTGTGTGTTATAGTTACTTAATGTTATCTTAGAGATAATGAATAAAGGGAAGTTAGTTACTTAAACTTTCGTCTTTCTTTTGTAGGTATTGACATTGGAATCAAGAGCAGCCTTGATTCATAAGACATCCGTTAATTGCAGTAACTTCGAGCAGAATTTTCCATACCCGTTTTTCGTATTTGGAGAGAAGGTAAGGACAATATAAAATTAATAGAATGAAATAACTCCATAAACTAACTTGTAGTTATTATTTGACACATTATAGTTTTGAGATAGTACTTGAACATGTCTATGCCAAAGTCCTGTAATCCAGCTAGCGTGGAGATGAGATAAAATCTTGAAGACTGTCCCACTTTAACGACCAGAAGCATCACATGATGGTTTGTGCATATCCTCACCCGGCTCTCGATCCAAATATGAGGCTGGCCCGTATCTGACATTAATATAGGCATCCTCCGTAGAAGATACACGCTTAATTAGGACACAGATTGTTTGTTGAAATATAAAATATCTAAACTACACGTCTAGACCGAGAGAGTAAATGGGCAAATTATTGTAATGGTCAATGTATTTAAATCACTTTGTCAGTTCCCTGTACAATTTTTAGTTACTCGTAAAGATGAGACTGTCCACGAAGTACCATGAAGTTCACAAAAACTTGCACCCAAATTCACTTTTTTTTTAAAAAAATACAATGGAAAAATTGTGTGTTCGAATGTTGCAGTTTGTAGTAAAATCTAACCATGATACGCCATAAGGATGTTAAATACGGTCGCTGACTTGCTAATATGTACAGGGGAGGTGGTGCGGGTTCGAGTCCTACTCACTTAGTTCCACTTAATTTCTGGTTTTGTAGTGTTGAACTGTCATATCAAGTAAATTTTAAGATTGCACCTAGAATATGGGTTGCTATCTTTCCGATAATCCCTTCTTCCATGCTAATATCACCATTTACGCCTGATGCCCTGTACTTAAAAGCGCAGCTGCATGCCAGAAATTCTAAAAACATCATATGAAATGCTCATATTTAGAAATAAGAAATTTTCTGTGGTATTTTCAATGAATCAGTGCGTGCATATTTAAGAGGTATTAAGATCAAATAGTTTTTAGTGCTTACAAAAGCTCGTTTCTATACTTGTATATCTATTATTTCATATCGTTCAATATAATATTCAAAAGTTTATTTTAGATTAAATTTTGTGATTTATGTCTTCATTATTTTAGCTTACAACAAAACATAGTTGCACGTCTTGCAGTTAAGATCAAAATAAGACACTGAACTGCTGAACAAGACTATACTTTTCGTAAAAAAAAAAACTAAAAAAAAAAAAAAATACACGTAACGTTTCGACCTTCTAGCAAAGATTCTCATCAGACATACATCAGAGAGTGTATGTCTGATGAGGATCTTTGTTAGAAGGTCGAAACGTTATTTTTTTTAATTTTTTTATTACGAAAAGTATAGTCTTGTTCAGCAGTTCAGTGTTTTATTTTTATTTTAGCTTATATTTGCATTAAAGACCATTTGGTTTATACAGGGTGTTGCAAAATTGTTAGTCATAAAGTGAAGCGTGAATTCTTCACACCAGGACAATAAAGAAAGTTCCTTTCAAAAAATTCGTTACATAAGTAGTTTCGGAAAGACAGGCACCCTCATACGGAGTGGCATGATAATGAGGGTCATATCTCAATAAATGACGCAAGACGTGTCGGCTTAGAAAATAACAATAAAAGTTGTACCCAATATTTTGTTGAGCAAAGTTTGTGATTGAACAATGCAGCTCAGTGGGAAGTTTTATGGTTTCCTATTATGGAATATTAATTCCATGACAAAATTTTTTACGTGAAACCCGTCTATGCTGGCGGCACTCCCTGAATCTTAAGCTTTGTCAGATACATGCATTGGGTACAACTTAGTAATTTGCTAAGGTTAGTCTTCTCATTTTTATATTTTTGTCGGGATATGACGTCTCTTATGACGATGCTAATCTATATTTGGGTGCCTGGAGTTTCGAAAGTACACATTGCTGCCGGGTTTTTTTCTTCTTGTTTTGGTGTTAGGAATTCATCCTTAATTTTGATCATCATTTTTGCAGCAACACCCTATATAAGTATATCATTAATAATCAAAAAACTAAAATGTAGTGTTCGAGTAAAGCTGATCATCTGTCTTGTTTTTATGTTTGAGTTGTAACGCTTCAGATTTTAATTTCCACCTTGATTATTATTAGATCCGTACGCGAGCTGTGTCGTGCAAACAAATGACCATGGTGACACCCATTCACCTTCTGCTGTTTGGATCTCGTAAAGTGGAATATGTTGAAGGAATGGTTCGTTTGGATAACTGGTAAGTTGTAATATATTTACTATTTGTCGTGCCAATAAATATTTTTTATGAGATTGTAGTCCTTAACTTATACATTAGTCATCTTGTTTAAAAGCATTCTGCAGTACAGGACAGCCTTTTATAGAGATTTATTTTTATCTGCTCTTTTATCAGGGCAGATTTCGAAATTATAGGTACAGGTGAGAAATGCGTGGTAACGAAAGGAAAAAACTGTTTCTCAGATATACGACAGACTTAAGCCTTAAGATTGCAGTATATCACATAAATCAGTTCCCAGACATTTCCAGATCACAACCACCACCACCCCAACCTGCTCTCCTCCTCCCTCCCCCCCTCCCCGAAGCCAGCGGTAATTCATCGCCGACTTGCAGATAATAATTTTCTAATTTTGTTGAATTTTGATAGTGTTACAGGCATCAGAGTGCTGCAGAATGTGTTTACAATATTAAAAGAGTTTTAAAACAGAATTGAAGTGTTCATTGAGAACACTACACAGTACTCATTTAGAATGAAGTATACACAATGAGATAAAACGACCTTTCCCATTATCTTTAAACGAAATTTTCAAGGATTTATGTCTTTTTACTTCGTTACTTGCAAGTTAAATTTCGGATACAAGAGCACAGAACTTGAACTTTCATCATGTGAGAATGCAGTAACATTTTATTAAACAAAAATTATTAAGGTCAACAATGAAAAATATATATGTCATTAAGGAAAGTCTGAGAAAGAAATATGAAATACACATAACTGACTATTGGCAATAAATCTGTATATTTTTGCTTATATTAATGAAAAAAGGAAATAAAAATAATTTTTAAAGTAGTTAAGTAATGACGCAACTGAGGACTAAGCTTCACATAAGTAAATTGTAGTACAGTATCTAGCGGGCACTCATAAAACGCATCATGGTCCCCCAGGAGTTTAAGAACCACAGGTTAAGAGACAGTGCCGTAAGCGATATAAATGAAGTTAACACTATGTAATCATGTTATCATCTTAGTTTCCGTATTAAAGGAACACTAAGATTGGATATAAATAGAAGTAATGTTAAACTTGCCATATAGTAAAGGTATTGGTTGGTTACTACATATTATTCTCTCCCGATAGGATTAATTTGGAAATAAAACCTGAAGTTGCAGCTGCAATTGTTGCTCTGCGTCCTATCCTTGAAGCGTTTGTTGTGAGAGCATCAAAGGATCCTGAAACCGTAGCAGAACCAAGTAACTTGGATGAGAAGATCATTAACATGATCAAACAGTTGTGCAAGTTGAATGCTGGTCGACATGGAATGGACCAAGTTGGAATGGGCGGGTAAGTACACAGAAGCTATTTTTTTTCCCTTACAGCAATAACAACATCGGTGTAATATATAAAATTATTCTTTACAATCTGAAATTGTAAAATTCGTCGGTGTGGTATTTAAGGGAGGCTTCCTTTTTGGGAACCAGGTTTAGTAAATATTGAACCGAAATTATAACCTTCCAGGCAGTTTTGATTCATGCCGAGATAAAGGATGTTGGAAGTAAGTCGGTCAAGGCCTAGTTTGAAGGTACAGAAATTTGCCTGATTTGACAGGCTGAACTATGGCCGCTTGGTAGCTTTTTCTAATACCATGAAACAGTGCAAAGCAGGAGAAATTCATCTCAATGGATTGGGACGATCTGAGAGTGAATAAGTAGCAATAAATTCGTTACGCATTCAAGCAAACTATGCTGTTGCATGAGAATAGAATGAAAAGCCTTTTTAAAACTTAATGGACTGGAGGAAAAAATTCCTAATTAGAAGGTATGCTCGTGTTGATAAATAAATATAACGTTAAATAATGGATCTTCCGTTGGTTTGCAATTGATACATGTAGTAGTCTAGTCCACATTCACACTAACTGGTTCAAGATAGGAAAGTCAGTTTCGCAGTTTTAATTTAAAAGATTCATATCATGACTAGAATAGATCCAGATATAACTTTGAAAGAATATGGCCATTGCTTCTGAAATGTAGTAAGCTTTAGTTCAATTTTATATAAATCTTTTATACCACGTTGCCATTTTTTTTTTTTTTTTTTTATTTTTTTTTTTTTTTCCTACGCAGAGCATTAGCCGTTTACTGCAGAATGCGCATTGACGACATAGAATCTACCTGATTGGACAGAGTTGAGAGTTGATCAAGAACGAAACTCTTCTCGTTTAAAACAGCAATTCCAGTAGCCTGAGCTAGTTTCAGGACTACTCTGCTTAACAATATTTTGTGTCAATATGTTGTATAGTTTCTCATCGATTTGCTGTTTATACAACTCGCCTATCATATTTTTAGAAAAATATTTTGTTCTTATTGCTTTTCGTTGAACTAAAAAAAAAAAAACTTAAGATTAGTAGGTGTAACAGCGAGCTTATCTAGACCAGCAGCACTTTCTATTTGAAGATAATGATGGTTTAAATCTCGGCATTGCGCGAAGGGGTTATATGCAGTATTATTACATGAACAACTCCTGTGTTGATTATGACAAAGTTCCTGCTCAGCGTTTCGGCTTGACTCTTAAGCCTTCGACTGGAGCTACCACGTAAAAGATGGTAGACGATACGATAAATACCTGGCTGACCTAATGTGTATGTTCCATTTTGTATTGTAAGTAAAAGAAGTGAACAGTCCTGCTATAATTGTGGTTTATAACGGGGGGGGGGGGGACAAAACGCGCATACTGTATGAGATACACCAATCATACGATCAGTTTAAACTGTGAACTTCGTGAACAATAAGAGAGAAAAATACTGAAAGTGTTTTTCCCGGTTGTCAATCTTCTTGAAACTTTTTTTTTTAAGCTTGGTCAACTGATGCATTGAGACTACGTTTTTATCAATGTGTCCAGATAGGACTTCGTAATAATTTTTAAAATCTTAAATGGTGACATTATAGGCCAAAGCAATCTTATTGGAAAGAAAACTGCAAGAAAATTAAAACACTATTGTACCATAGACCTCATAATAGGGCACGTGATTTTGAATTCATCCGCTAGGTAGCTCTGGCATAGACAACCCATTAGATTTAGCGCAACCAGAAATGGGGAAGCGTGCTAAGTCTGTCTATTATGAGGTTATGACTGTACTGATGAAAGGAAATAATAGGTGGGATCGACTGCCCGGAAAACAGCGTTTGATGTGTGTAACAAAGCAATATCGGTCACATCTAAACAATTTCTAGTAGAGAAATCGAATTGTTCAATCCAAAAGTCTGTAGCGAGCCGGAAATGTCATTTTTTGAACCGTAAAAATTATTTTTGCGACTTTTCGCCACTACATGGCCTGATCACTTTTTCTGCTTGTATGTAAGCTCTAGAAAAAAAGAAAAAAAAAACTTTTCCCGAATATTTTATATTTGGAAGAGAAACAGTCAGTGGCACAAGGTTTTATAAAAGTGACACTTAGGTTGACAACTGAATTGACAATTGTGTTTACTCGAGTTGACCCTAGAACAGTTTAGATCTTATCTGTATCGCCTCAAATTGTAATGAGCATTTTTTCAGCAGTGTTACTAGAAAATGTTTACTTTTTTTTATTATTATATAATGAACAATCCAGATAAGACTGTATTGTGTGTTTCTAGATTCAACACCAGGAGGCCACCTCGTGGCCATACAACAGGCGGTATGGATGGACCTCCTGCGAAAATGTTTAGAGGCAGCGGTCGAGTTTTTGGTGAAAGTGAGTATTTTTTTTTCTTCTTCTTTAATGTTGGAAATCAATTCGTTACTTGAAAAGGGTAGTTGTTAACATGTGAATTTTATTCTGTAGGGAAAGTATTACATTGTAGCAAGAAGTTTGATCACGTTTTAAAATAGTATGTTATCACCCAGTTCTCGGATCGGATGGCTAAGGTTGCACGTACATATCGGTATGGGGATGCACGCGAATTCGACTAACACTTCCGCCATTGACAGGTTTGCCTAAGTCTTTCCAGGCGATTGCCGGGGTGGTACGTGGAATAATAAACTGGTTGCTACTTTTTCTACTCCTTTCCTCGCAAGTGTCTGCAAAGGGGCGTCATCCCTCATTTACAACACGTGTTTTTACTTCCGTCTGTTACTTCAAGTACATTAGTTGCAAGAGAACTTATTTCGTCTTCAGCAGTAGTTATTACTTACATTAGTGGTCTGTTGGGCTCCATGAAGTTTTCCGTGAAGGAGCAAAATTATTTTGCTTTCAGTATGTTTATCATGTTCTTTAAGTCACGCGGTCATGAACTAACAACAAGAGACATTCAGGAACGCTTCACCAATTCCAGGAAACCACGAAACTACCTCGTAGGTGACGAGTGGATATGGATATTATCTGGACAATACCCACAAGCTCCATGCCATTTATTACAATGAGAAGGGCAACGATTGGCTGTTCAGACTCTCACCCTCCAGTGCAGGGAGAATTTGCCATAAGGTTTGATGGTGGTGGCGGTTTTTATGCAAATGGTCTTCTACGAGTTATTCTGGTGGCTTGTAATGTCAAAATCAACGCTTCCTGCTTCATCATGGATTCACTATGACAGTGACACCTTGGTTGTGCAGACAGAAGACGTCAAAGCGTGAATCCATATCTCTCCATCAAAAGTTCTGCAATCGTATCGCCTGGTTTGAATTTTGTTTATGGTCTACTTCGAGTAGAAGGCAGCGGCTACGAGCATACAAGTGATCCCAGTGAAGTTTCCAGACAGCTCACCTCACCCATGGATTTTCTTGCATTTAGATTGCTTAAACAGGACGTTTTTACTATGCGACGTTTTCGCATTTTGAACGGTTTTGGAAAGTCTGTTAAGAGGTATGACACGACATTTTCTTTCATATGCTGCATACAAATTCATTGCAATGGATACTCCACTGTAGGGTAGTTGTTCAAGCACGTGGCCTTCTCATGGATTACAATCGTAGGATTCAGGTTTATAGAATTCAGGCTAAGCACTGGAACCACTGAAAGTATGGAGCTGAAATGTGTTAGTGATGCATTGATAATTTAGGAAATGTGCGAGTGATTCTAAATCATGAGAGATTCACTCTGCTGAAGCTGGCTCTAGAAACTTTTCATTACTAATATAAACATGAATATAGTGTGTTGATGTGCTGTTCGCTAATTTTCGAAGAACCATTACGTGTTGACATTTTCCTATAGAAAGTACTAAAATCGACAACCTGAAACATTGACATTTGATTCAAATGACAAATTTCTATATTTAAAATATATAAATAAATAAATATCAGTGTGAATGAGAATTTACTACTTGTGATAAGTATTTGCTAATGTCGTAATCATCATCATTTCACATCATGTGATCACTATTTGACTTTGGATATGGTTGCTTTTTGTAGCCAGAATCTTTTCCTGTCTCCAACCATCTAAACAATAGGTTTGTGTTGTTCTCTCCAGGGGTTATTTGGTACCGAGAGTTTATATTCACCTACCGAAGGAAGGGGGAAAAGACATTTGCTGAATGACACTCGGAAGCCTGGTTTCAACGCCATATAAATTCATTTATGGAGATGAATTAGTAACAGAAATTGCATCAAACTGCTGAAGTATCTAAAAGAAAGGCGAAAGATGTGTCTAGAGAACACGAGAAGTCCAATTTATTTAATTACAAAATGTAAAATAATTAAATAAATTACTATTTCAGTGCCAGCGGAATGGTTTTAAAAACATTTTTTTCTTCTTAATGTATCTAGTTTACTACAGGTAATATTAAAATATCCAAAGTTGAAATGGATGCAACTTCCGATTTTTCTGTACATCAAGCCTCTGTAGGTACAGATACAAATATTAAAATACTTCACTACAGAATAAATTTATGTTGAACAAGATTGAATTAAGCGACTAGATGAGCGTCTAGTGACTGCATTGACAGATTTGTGTACCTCATGCAGTGGCGTCTTGACTTTCGAAGGTAAGGAAGTTTTTTGTCAGTAGATAAATAAGGTGTAGGTTATCAACAACTTGCTGTCTCTCAACTGAAATGTCGATTCTGAATTCCTGGAAATTATTCATTCCGATTTTACGTTTAAACAAAGTATGTAATTACGAGTTGTTACCACAATTGCAGTCTTTTGTTCCAGTTTATATAAATCAGAATATTAGCTGTAGTGTTGTGCAGTAACTTCAAAAGATGTATGAGTATTGTAACAATTGATACACCAAACTTCATCGGGAATTATTTGCTAGTTAGGAAAAGTGAAAGTGCAGATACGCGGAAAATTTCAGGAAAAGAGATCGAAATTGCCTTACGATTGTTTTTCAATGTTCTGTAACATGTTGAAATATTCCGTACTGTTTTTTCGTGCTAATAGGGAGAGTGCTCACTCGCGTACAAAGGATATTGCACGAACTGCATATTTAACTAAATGGCACATTATATTAAAGTAAATGGTAAACCTCAACATTAAACCCAGATCAAAATTGGCCAGAGGTAATGGAATAAAATATCCTCTTAGTTCCTAAACGAAGGTGGTAATCAAATTACCAAGGACAAGATCAACCTTTGGTGCTATAACAGCAACCTATTCACCATCTTGCAATCAGTGGCAATAACACGGTAGTTTGTTCTCCAAATATCAAAATGATTTTGATATCTTCCTGTCGTCACTGTTGTTTTCCGTATCTGAAACAGAGCACTTTTGTAACTTTGACTGGCAATAACTTGTAAAGGAATTAACCAATTTCGCTATTGCTTTTGTGAGATTTTCCTGATCCAATTTATTATTACACATTCCCCCCCCCCTTTCCCAAATAAACAAAGATACCGGAATCCAACAGGGCAGATTTCGAGTTGTGGATGTGCTATGGTAATGACGTAAAAGGTTAGGCCCCTCCCAGATATCATCACGATGATGCCAGTGTTTATTACTACCTTAGTTTGAGACCTAAAGAGTATCTTTTGTGATCAACTTCGAACTTGGTTCGTTGGTAAGAAGTTCACAGTTCAGCAGTTTATTTTGAAACCTTCAGTGCAGTACTATATAATCAAATGTTCACTTGGTGTATTAGTCTTTGTACGTCGGTAGGTTCTTTTCTTGTAGATCCAAAAATTAAATGGTGTAAGGAACTTTGCCAGTTGTTGCTTAGTAAATATTTAACAAGTGGGAATAATTGGAATGCGAATTTCACACAAATCCAAAAGCTACAATGAAAGAAATGTGCAGTTGGCACAAAGACTTGGTCACGCTGAGTTAACTTAAGAAATGTTATGACAAGAATAATGCTGCAGATTAAGAGTATTTAATGAGAAGACTTTAAAACGTTCTGGAAAAAACGTTGCAAAGACCGTAGGATGGCCTTTTCGTTGTTTCAGACTCTACATGAATGTTATAATATATTTCTTCATTTAATTTAAATGGGGTCGTCACATGCGGTAAAATTTTCACAAACCTTTTTATTTGCTTTCTCACTTTTAAAAAAAAAAATGGTTTTCAGCTTAGGATCTAACAAAATGTGATTAACAGGTATTTCGATCTTTTTCCTGTAATATTCCTTCTCTTTTCTTTTCTTCCTAATTGGACAACGCGGTTCGAAATACTGGTATTTGAAGTATTCTGTAGATAAGTTACGAATAGTGGTACATGCTGTTAAATTGAAATAGTTAGCTATGTTTATAGAATTGAGGCGGTTAGCCGGAAAATAGACCCATAGAGATTTTTTTCGGGAGAATGGTTAATTCTATTGACCATGTTAAAATCTACTTCCGAATAAAATTTTGTTTCACTGTCTTGTAAACAGAGGTTAGAGTAGCAAGTTCAGTGACATCATCCATATGGTAATGACATAAAAATCAAACTTTGTCATTGATTTCTCGAAGCGTTACTTCTGCGTATGGTCCCTTTTTCCGACTACCGCCTCATATATATATATATATATAAGATATATGTTAACAATGTGACACTTTCAAGAAGTGCATTAATTAATTAATTACTTTCATTAACTTCGCAAAGATTCAAGAGGTGGTGGCGGTGGCAGAGGTAGGCAATTTGTAATGAAAGTAAACGTTAATTTTGATTTTATTGGTTTTGCTTCATACTAAGCTGGTTTTGTGTGTACAGCACCTTTAGCTTAAATTGATCTCCCTGCAATATTGGCTCAGTTCTTTTTTGTTTTTTAAGAGGAAACTTGCAAATCACATTACACCAGGCCAAGGAAGAACGTTCGTTTAAAATTTGATGTTAGTTTATACGAAATTAACTCTTAAATGCCAGCTGTTAATCTTTTAATCTTGCGTTTCAAGTGTTAGTACCAAGTTTCATAAATACTTAACAGTAATTGATATTGATACATCGGGAAATGAATTCCTCCTCATTATATACTTTGAAATTTCGGATTGTATTTGTATACTGAGATTCATTGAAAATAGTTCATGGGGTGGCGGGTGGGGGAAGAAGCCTGGAAGGTACACATGTTAAGGGTATTCGTACGGTATTTCCACATTACGAATCGTCTCAGACTTGGAATGTTTTCCCATGATTTTTCTATTAATCAAACTGTATGTATCAATTTTACATACACACAAGAGATTTAGGTACATAGCGCTGCACCAGAATTTGAAAGTTCTATGTAAAATTAAATTTGTATTTAGTGGTGCAAGAATTTGTATATTTGCTGCAAGTTGGCCTCAAAAAATAGAAATATTTCATTTTCAACAGCTTTGAGTACGTTACCTGAATTCCGTCAATTGCAGTGATTGAGTGGGGAACCTTCAGTTCCTAAGGCAGAGGATTTTGGGCTTGAATATTGGAATTTTAAATAACTGATTACTGGATTGGGACAGGTCGAAGCCATTAATCACTAAATTAGCTCATACATGGTTTGAGAGTTCTATTCAATCAGCTTATATAAAGGCATCAGACAGTAAATTAATTGCACATTGAATTTAATATATATATATATTGCAGCTGTGCCATGTGAAAATCACATTACTATACTGTTTCGTACATCAATATGCCCTAATATGTAAGCTTTTAAGAATATTACACATTGACAAATCTCTGGATGAGACGTAGAGGTCAATGGAATCTGATAAAGAAAACTTGAATTCGTGCTGCTATTATGTTTAAGAACCGAATGAAGCAGTAAATGAATAATGTGAAATCGGATATGCGGGAAAGGATTTATTGTATTCCATTAAAGGAAAACTAAACAAATGAAGTTATTGACCAGCTGTTGTTTTTTTCGCTTTCAGTGCGATCGGTGCTGGGTTCTTTCATTTTACCCAGCATTGTCATGCTAGTAGAGAAGCTTTTTGAATAAGGAGCAGCGGACTCTACTCTCAAAAATTAGATGAAAGGATTGGTTGGGTGTAGTTGCGCTGGCCACGTGTCTGAACGAAAACCGCATGGTAGAGCGAGGCCTACTGTCCAGCCAGGGCCGCTGTGAATGTTTTACAGTCTGTTTCTCTCAGATCTGATCTTGTTTAGCTGTTGTGTTCATGTGCTAGAAATATTAAGTGTCAGAGGAATCTCAAAGCTTACAAATAAACAGCTTTGTCGGAAAGTCAGTACAGGCAAACGTTCTTGCTTGGCTTGGGTTGCTAGAAGTAATGTATAATTGGGGTAAAAAGAAGTTTGGACGAGAGGGAAGGGGGGTGTGCATGCATGCATGTATGTTTATTATTTCGATATCACTAGGAGAGGCTTCTCTAACTCCCCGATTGTCCACATCCTTACAAATCAAGTACATATAACAGTGCCTATGTAAAGCTGTTCGACGCAGTGTCCGACCTTCTATAGAAAAATGCCGGGAAAATTTTCTGATCACATAGCGCTGGAAGAACTAACTTGGTTTGAAGCTATATAGTTGTAGTCACCGTTTTCGATTTACTTAGGGTGCATGATTTATTGTTCTATTTCCGTGTTGTGGGTTCGAATCCCGTAGCAGTTTTTAATTTTTACTTTTTCCCAGCTATGTCGGGAACATATAATTTTCTTATATGAATTGTTTCCCCTAGTTTAAAGTATCACGTTATTATGCAACACAGGTGGTAGTCAGTTGAAGTTCTTGTTTTTAATTTTCTCTGATTCATTTTCAAGCCAATTCTGTAGTCGTTGTCACGTCCACTGACTTTAATATCAGTATTCTCAGTTACTAAATTAACCAGAGTATTTTATAACATCACTACCCACACAAAATGATTGTGTTGATAATTGTACTGATGTCAAGTTTTCTTCTTCCGGGATGAAGTTACATTTCAGTGTTCATGGAAATCCGCAACAATACAAGATTCATTTTTGTTGTTTGTCCACAAAGCTAAAGTAATTTTGGTTCTTTTACACTGGTGTCTCCATTCTATATGTATTTAAACATAGGAATTGGCTATATAATTAGTTACAGAAATATAAACTATCATTTGAAAATTCTTAGTAAAAAATTAAGGAAAAGTAAACTCGAAAGACAACTACGGATTTCGAACTCACGACATGAGAATAAAAGTCACGCGCTTTAAGCACTGCGACTACACTCCAGAAACTTCAGTGCAGGCAAGTTCTTTCACCGCCACGATAATAGAACAAAATTCCTTTTTTTTTTTTTTTTGTCAATGAATAGGTATTGCATCGAATGGCTTTGCCGTAATATTATGTAATATGTCCTTCACGTGTAAGAAAACTGTCGTGAAGGTCGGAAGTGTCAGCAATGCTTCTCTTCCTTCTCAACAAGTACTCAGATTCATAAGAAATGTCTGATGGGAAATATTTCTGAATATATGATACATACTTTCATAAAAGCGAATATACATGACATGACTGTCAGAACAAATGAAATGTTGAGTTCAAGTCTGAATCTAATGTTCTTGCTGCATTGTTACAAGTTTTCAAACTCCATCAGCCATTTCTGAGAGTTTTAATGTAGTCAGCGCCAAAAGTTTGTACCCAGTCGTAAAACTCTCTTCTGAATAACTTTGGAATAAATAGATTTTATTATTATTATTATTAATGTAACTTACAGAAAATCACATTCTCTTTACGTTACGGGAAACCGTACTCAAGTCGGTCAATCCATTCCAAATATATTCACAGAAGAAATGTTGCGATTAGACACAAATTTTTAGCGCTGACTACCTTCGCCCGTACAGTATGAGAACGGAGTGTGGTTCAGAGGGTGATCATTTTTTCTGTGACTGTGTTCGCATGTTCGTCAGAGCTTGATTTTGTTTAATATAATTAAACATGAAATTTGGAAGTAACGCACTCGCCAGGAAAAGTACTGTAATCTTACTATAAATAAGTAACAAAGACAGGTAATGTTCCCCGAAGGGTAAAGTTTTTACCATTTCTGTGAAATACAACAAATAGATCATAATTTAAAAACAGAAACATTGGTCTTTGCCGTTACCGGGACTCGAACCCGGGTTTTACCACTTCACATTATTAGTAAGGTAAAATGAATTTTATGGGCGGTAACAGCACTATTCACATTATTAGTCTGTGCAAATAAAGCATTCCTCGCGCCTGAGCTACTCACTGCTGGTATTGAAATCAGGATATCGCACTACATTCGGAGATTTTTAATTAGAAATATTTCTGCAATGCGGGAAAGCGGAAAGATACGAATTGCATAAATAGTCCTCATTAATTCCACGCCAGGAGTGAGTAGCAGATTTAGCTGGCACGCAAGGAATGCATCATTTACGAAAAAAAAATCCGTGGTAGTTTAGTGGTTAGGATACGTAGTCGGCAGCTGAGATATCCGGGTTCGAATACTAATCACAACAAGACTAATTTTGCTGTTCCATCTGTCACCATACACCGGTCTTGTGTAAGGAAAGTAATATCTAATCACAACAGTGTTGCAACTGAATGTATGGATAAATTTATTTTAACACTACTATGGTTTCTGGGATTCACCATTATTTTGTACCAGGACGTAAAAGGTTTTACAAAAATTAATTTTGGGGTACTTTCCTTGGTGAGTACGCAACGATGAGCTTTCACGGGACTCTACTTGAGCGCTTCCATGAAATAGGAATGCTTTTTGTTGAGGTGTATTGAATGTTTTTATTATTTAGTCTTATTGCCTGCTTTGTAGAATGCATGAACTGCTTCTTTGTGTAATATGTTGTCACGATTCTAAATGATATTGAAGATTCACCCTGCTGAAGCTGGCTCGAGGAACTTTTCATTAACTGGTTGGTGTAGGGTTTATGAAATTTACATCATTATTGCCTTTTGTTGTTTAATGGGGAAAATAAGTATTTTATATTCTATTATCAGTCGTAATATAAACGTGAATATTGTGCCGCTGAGGATGACCTTTAAGCAATTAGTGCGTTTGCTAATTTTCGAGTGAGTGTTATTTGATAGTTTCCGGTATAAAATGCTAAAAACTACATCCTGAAACATATGAGTTACGACATTTGATACCAATGCTAATTTTTACATTTGATAAATATAAGTTTTATCCCTCTTCGTATGAGAAAAAGGGGTCTCGAAAGTCTTCTGATCCACTTTTTTTTATTACCAGAGAGAGAGAGTTGTAAGTACTACTACTTAAAGTATTCACTAATGTTATAATCATCATTATTCTGTTCGTGCGATCACTATTTGACTGGTTATGGTAGCTCTTTGTAAACAGATTCTCTTCCTGTCGCCAACCATCTGAGCAATAGATTTTTGTGTTGTTCTTTACGTAGCAGGAGTTGAATCGTTCTGTTATTGGTCACCGAGAGCTTATTTTCACCTACCAAAGGATTTTTTTTAAAAGAAAGAAAGAAAAAAAGGTGTATGCAAGCCAGAAGCTTGGTTTCAACACTATATTAATTCATTTATAGAAATGGATTAGCATCAGCAATTGAATCAAATTGCAAAAGTATCTAAAAGAAAGGTGAAAGATGTGTCTAGAACACGAAACGTCCAAATTTCTCAATAACAAAATGTAAAATAATTTACTGCCCTGCCTATATATTTCAGCGCCAATGAAATAGTTTTTAAAAATATCTCCACACTCTTTTGTTTTACTACAGAATTAATTTGAGTCATCGTGGCTCAGACGGTAGCGCGTCTGACTACGAATCGGACGGCCCGGGTTCAAATCCCGGCCACTTTTCTCGCAGTGTTCCCATGGCGCTCTGAGGTGCACTCAGCCTTCCATCAAATTAAGTACCAGAGTGTCCGTGGGAAGGTAAAGGCGGTCGAGCGTGGAACTGACCACCCCACCTCAATTCGTACCGTAGGTCAAGAAAATATGGAGCGCTACATCCACATCCCCCATGCACCGTTCATGGCGCGTGCGCATCGCACAGGGGATGGCTTTTTTTTTAACAAAATTAGGTTAGAGTGAACAAGATCGAAATAAGCAATTAGATGAGCGTTAAAGTGACTGCATTTACAAATAGTATGTATCTCAGTTCATGTAGTGTCGGTTCGTGACTTGAGAGTAGAGAAGTTTAATAAACGTGGTACAGATTATCATCATCATATTTGCTGTCTGGCAACTAAAATGTCAAATACTGGAAATTATTCATATCTGTTTTCCGTTCAAACAGAGTACATAATTAATAATTGAGTTTTTACCATAGTGTGCAGTCTTTTATTTTAGTTTATACCGTATATAAACCAAAATATTAGCTGAAGTGATGTTCAGTAACTTCAGAAGATGTGTGCGTATTGTAACATTGTTAATACGGTATCAAGCCCCATTGGGGATTATTTACTAGTTGGGAAAAGTGGAAAGGTGCAGATATACAAAAAGGGGGGGGGGGGGGGGATCGAAATTACCTTACCACTGTTATCCATGTTGTGTAATCTTTTAAATATGTCTTGCTTTTATCATACTAGGAGGCAGAGTGCCTACTTGCGTACAGAAGATATTGCACGAAGTGCATATTTCATAAATGTCACATTATGTTAATTGAAACTTATTTGGTCACAGGTAGTGCTATAAGCTACTTGGTTAGTTCCAAACTAAGGGGCTAATTAAGTATTGATCATTCTTATTACGTGCGTGCGTTGATGGATATTCTGTGGTTATAACGTAAAAGGTTAGGCGTTTCCCAGATATCACCACTATATTGGTATTAGATTACCACGTTAGTTTGTGACTTCGAGTATCGTTGGACGTTTGAATTCCCCTCTATTCAGTCATTTGTGGTCAACTTCGACCTTTGTTTATTGGTAAGGTGTGACTATTTAGTAGTTATTTTTGACAGGTTCAGTAAAGTACCATTTTATCAAATGAACACTTCGTACAACATGCTTTGTACGTCAGTAGGTTCTTTCCTTGGAGGTCCAAAAATTAAATGGTTTAAGGGACTTTGCCAATTATTTAGTAAATATTTAACGAGTGAGAATAATTGGAATGTGCGCCGGCCGAGCGGTCTGCGGCAGTAGGCCATCGGCTCGAAGGTCCTGGGTTCGAGTCCCGTCATGGGTGTGAATTTTAACAGCTAAAGGGGCCGAAGTTCAACGTTACCAGACTGGCCCATATAAAAATATGGAGTGTGCATTTTTCACAAAACAAAAAGCTGGATTGTGAAATGTGCAGTCGGGTTCAGAAACTTAGCCACCCTATGAGTTATCTTAAGTCAGAATAAGAAATGCTATGACAAAAAATAGTACTGCAGATTAAGAGTATTTAATGAGAAGAGGGCTTTGCAAAGAACGTAGGATGTCCCTTTCGTTGTTTCAGATTGTAAGTGTACTTGAATGTACCAACAACATATACCTTCGTTGAATTAAAATGGGTTCATTGCATGTGGTAAAATTTCAGTTTAATTTTCTTTCTCACTAAAAAAAAAAAAAAAGTTAGGATCTAACAAAAAATGTGATTAACAGGTATTTTCGGTCTGTCTCCTGTAATTTTCCTTCTTGTAGTTTCTTCCTAATTAGACAACGCAGTTCAAAATACTGGTATTTGAAGTATTCTGTAGATGAGTCATGAATAGTGGTACATGCTGTTAAATAAGAGTAGTTAGCTATGTCTGTAGAATTGAGGCGGTAGCCGGAAAATGGACCCATAGGGATTTTTTTTTCGGGAGAATGATTAATTCTATTGACCATGTTAAAATCTACTTGCGTATAAAGTTTTGTTTCACTATCTTGTAAACAGAGGTCAGAGTAGCGAGTTGAACGACACTATCCAAATGGCAGTAACATAAAATCAAAACTTTCAATCATTGATGTCTCGAACCCTTATTCCGGTTACCGCCTCCATTATATAAGATATATTTCTGTTAGCAATAACACTTTCAAGAAGTAATTACATGCATTAATTACTTTCATTAACTCTGCAAAGATTCAAGAGTTGGTGGTGATGGCGGTGGCAGAGGTAGGCAATTTGTAATGAAAGTAAATAACGTTATTTTCATATTATTTTGGTTGTTCCATACTAAGCTGGTTTTATGTGTATAACACCTTTAGCTTTAACTGATTTTCCTGCACCATTGGCTCAAATCTTTTTGTTAAGAGGGAAGTTGCGAATCACATTGGACCAGACCAAGCAAGAACGTTCGTCCTATATTTAATGTTAGTTTATACAAAAATAACTTAATGCGAACACTTAATCCTTTAGTCTTGCCTTTCAATTACTGGGAAGTAAAATTTATTCATAAATATTGATACATCTGAAAATTAATTTTTTCTTATGTACTTTCAAATTTCGGATTGTATTCGTATAGTTAATGGAAAAAGGCACGGAAGGTGCAAAATGTAGGGATATTCGTATGATACTACCACATTATGTATTTTCTCAGACTTGGAGTTTTCCCATTCATTTTCGATTAACTAGATTGTACATGTCGATTTTACCTCGCATTGTTCGATTGAGCTAAGACAATAAGCTCCAGTTCACAGGGTTCTGGGTTCAAATCCTGGCTTGAATAATATTAATGTTGGGGGAATTTTAAATAACTGCTCATACAAAATTTATTAGTTTTCTGTATTCAATCAGCAAATACAAAAGTATCAGAATGTAAACTGATAAATGGGCATCAGATTTCACTTTTTTTTTCTTCTTCTTCTGGTACCTATGCTATTTTGAAAGGACATTATTATACTTGTTTAAACTTCGATATGTCCTAATATGTACGAAGTAGTAGTATAACAAAATCTCTGGACGAGACATGGGAAAAGGAATCGGATAAAGGAAAGCCGTCTGGATTGCTTCTCAAGAACCGAATGAAGCAGCAAATGGATAATGTTTGAATCTTGTGTAGTTTAGTTTGTCTTCTTTTACATGACGAAGTTAAGGATGAAAGAGTCTTATCTACCACTTGACCATGCTACAGTGTTTCATACAAAAAGAAAATGGTATGCGGGATAGAACTTATTGTATCCTATTGAAGGAAAATTAAATACATTCAAGTTGTTATTGAGAATTAGTTGCTGTGAATGATCTGTTTAGCTGAAGCGTTAGTGCGACCGGTCCCGGTTTGCATCTCCAGGGGGTTCCCAATTTCGATGTTTACTTACACAGCATTGTTATGCCAATTGAGATGCTACTTGAATAAAGAAGTAGCAGACTCTACTCTGAAAACTCAGACAAAAGCAGTGTTCGAGTGTAGTTGTGCTCGCCACTTGACCTACTCTCATTGAACGAAAACCGTTGCCTGGTAGACCAATGACCTATACAGGCCGCTCAACCATGGATTGTTATGAATGTTGTTCCATTCTTTTGTTTCTCGTAGATCGTATCTTGCTTCGGTATTGTGTTCGCCTAAAAAACTTAAGTGGTGAAAAAAAAAACTCAAATCTTTAAAATAATTGGCTTTGTTTGAAAAACAAGTACAGACGAACTTTCTTTTTTGGTTTTGGTGTCAAGAACTAATGTATAGTTAAGGGAGGGTTTTTTATGTTGAATCACTCGCATGTTCACTTCGATAACAGTAGAAGTCGTTTCTCTAACTTTTCCGATTGTCCATGCAAGTTTCCTTACAGGTCAAGTGCATATAACATAGTGCTTATGTAAAACTGTTCGACGCAATACCTGACCTTTTACGATAAAAAAAAAAAAATCTTACGAACAAAGCGGTGGGAGAATTCACGTGAATTGAAGCTCTGGAGTTAAGTCAAATGGTTATTGTAGTTGGTCGTTCTATGTCGTGGGTTCGAATCCCGTAACAGCAAGGCTTGAATTAGCAGAAGGGGGAACTTACTAGTATATACTTCGCTACCTCCTCACTCAAGTCCCCTTGCCTGTTGAATCCACCGGTAAATACTTTATCATTTATCAATAAATCACACCACCAGCGAGAATGTCAATGCAAGCACTGAGTAACAGTCTTTCATTTTTACTTTTCCCCAGCTGTAGTGTAACGTTTAATTTTCGTCTAGGAATTTTCAAATTTTGTTCTGATTTCAAAGTATAACTTTATTATGCAGCTAATTTAGAGGTTGTAGTCAGTTGATGTTCTTGGTTTTCATTTCCTGCGTGTTTGATTTTCGCGTCAATTTTATAGCGTCGTCATGTCTTTGAGATTTAAAAAAAAAAAAATTAAGGCCTTTATGCAACTCAGGCTGGATGGATGATGATGAGATGAATTGGAATGAAGAAAGTGGGAGGCAACTGGAGGACCCCGAAAAAATCCCACGCACATGGTTTTTACCCACCACAAAACCCACATGGCATGAGTAGGGATCGATCCGAGACCCCTAGCAGCAGAGGTGAGCGCTCTACCAATTGAGCCACCGCGGCCCTCATGTCCTCGGACTACAAAATAAGTATTCTCCGTTATTGAAAGAACAGAATTTTTATAACATGATCAATCTCAAAAATGATTATTGATAATTAAACCAATGTTGTTGCCTCCCCCGCTTCCAGAAAGAAGTTACCTGTCCAGTCTACATGAAAATTAGGAACAATACACGATTAATTATTATGTTTTCCCACAGAGCAAAAGTAATTTTGATCCTTTTACTCTGTTGCCTCTCTCCTATATTATTTAAACATAAGAATTTGCTGTATAATTACGAAACAAATAAACTATCATTTGCAAACTTCTAGTAAAAAAATAAGGGAAAGTAAAAATCGAAAGACAACTGCGGATTTCAAACTCACGACATGAGCATAAGTCACGCGCTTTAAGCACTTCGGCTACCCCAGAAACTTCTATTAGGCAAATTCTTCCATCGCCACGTTAATAGGGAAAAAAAATTGGCATTTTTTTCGTAAATGAATGAGTTTTTGCATCGAATGGCCTTACAGTAATATTATGTAATATGTCCTTTAGGTGTAAAGAAGACTATCGTGGCAGTCGGAAGTGTCAATGGAAACTCGTCCTCGTCAGCAAGTACACAGATTCATAGATAATGTCCGATGTGAATTATAAGTCAGTTGTGCGTGACTATCAAGACAGGGGCTCGAAATCGACATTTTCACGAAACGGAACGCTTTGTTTTCATTAATATACTTTTGTCACATTTTATCCATGATTACCGTATTGACAAGATGGAACAGGTAGGTTCCAGATATTTACGAATTCCAATCTGCTCCGGTTCGTTTCTAGCCCTGATCAAAACAAATGAAATGTTGAGATCTTACTCTAATATTGTATACAGCTTTTGAAACTCCATCGGCCATTTCTGAGAGTCTTTTTGTATACTCAGCGCCAAAAGTTTGTACCCAGTCGTAAAATTTCACTTCTGAATAACTTTGGAATGGAAGACCAATTTAAGTTATTATTACATTCTCTAGTATTACTCAAGTCGGTCAGTTCTATTCCAAATTTATTCGCCGGCCGGGTGGTCGAGCGGTCTGCGGCGGTAGGCTATCGACTCAACGGTCCCGGGTTCGAGTCCCGGCAGGGGCATGGGTGTGGATTTTAACACTTAACAGCTAAAGGCAAATCGTGACGGGCCGAAGTCCAAAGTTACTAAACTGGCCCATATAAAAATAAAGTTTACCAAAGTTTTTCCAAATTTATTCGCAGAAGAAATTTGACTGAATGCAAACGTTTCGCATTTACTGCACCTTAGGGCGTAGTGTATTAGTTGAAAGGACGGAGTGTGATTTTTTTCTGACTGTTTGCATGTTGGTCAGATAGAGCTTGATTTTGTTAGTGAAACTATGAAATTGGAAAGTAACTCACTCGCCAGAAAGAGTACTGCAACCTTGCTTTAAATAAGTAAAGACAGGCAATGTTGCCCGAAGGGTCATTCAAGTTTTTAACATGTCTGTGAATACAACACCCAGTTTCCGAATAGGGATTCTAACCACGGCACGGTAATTGTGCAAATGAAGCATTCTTCACGCCCCAGCTTGTATTGAAATCATGATACCACACTTCATGCTCAGATGTTAATGGATATTTCTGCAACGCGCTCCCCAGAAAAGCGGAAGGAAGCAAATTTGCATAAATACTTTTCATCAATTTCTTACCAGAAGGGACTAGGTTGCCGTAGTAGTTTAGTGGTTAGAATACCTTATCGGCAGCAGAGAGACCCAGGTTCGAGTCGTAGTCACAACCACGGCTATTTTTGTTGTGTTTTAGTTGTCAACATACCCTGGTCTTGTGTAAGTAAATAATATTTAGATCATTACAGTGTTGCAACTGAATGTATGGGTAAATTTATTTCATACGTACTATGGTGTCTAGAAAACACCATTTTTTTGTAGGACTTTGGGTTTTACAAAAGAATAATTTTAGGTTACTTTTCCTGGCGAGTACGCAACGATGAGCTTTCACAGGACTCTATTATTAATAAGTACTTCAACGCTTCCATGAAATAGGATGCGCTTCGTTATGATGTATTGCAAGTTTTCACTGTTATTTTAGCCTTACTACCTGCTTCATAGAAGATTGCATGAACGGTTTCTTTGTGCAACATTGTGTCATGATTTCCCATAACTTTATGCTGTAGATAGTTGAATGGTTAGCATTTGTTAGTTTTAGACAAGATTTTCCTTAATACTCTCTTCTATGTCCTAGCGTAGCATAATCTCATCAGTTCGTAGTATATTTTGTACTGAAAACACGAAGTTACTTTCTTCCAGCTATTCTGTCTGGATTTTCAGTTTGGGGGGTAGTAAAGCCAAAATTTTGTAATTAGTTTTGCAGGGGTTTTCTATCTACTTAAGAGGGCTCCTCGCTCCAACCCCCACATTTTTAACATTTTTCAAATTATCTCAAAAACTAAGAGTACTATCAAAAATTTAAGAACATAGCGTACTGTAACTTACAAATTACTATGAAATGCAATGGACAGGGATCTCGAAATCTTGTCCATTGATTAGTGCTGAGGCTTTAATTAAATAATGACGTCATAATCTTTGAAAACGAATCACTCATCAATGGACAAGACCTCCAGATCGCTGTCCGTTGTATTTGATAGTAATTTTAAGCTCTAGTGCGCTATGTTCTTACATTTTTTATAGTGCTCTTAGTTTTTGAAATATTTTGAAAAATGTTTTAAAAGGGGAGTTGGAGCGAGGAGCCCTCTTAACCCTAGACATTTTTTAAGTTTGGAATGTGCTAGAGAATTTGGGGGGGTCTAGCAGAATCCCTGCTTTCTTCCATTGTGACTATTGAAGATGCGTGCTCAATAATATAACTGAATATTGGAACGTGATAATGGTGAATAATGATGCTTTCTATCGGTGCATTACGTATTTGAGTAAAGTCAGCCATGTTTCTTTCTTTTCCCTCCCCCTAGAAAGATCCTTCAACTCTTGAACTGACGTTTCGATTGTTTTAGTCATCGATTGAGCTTTGAAAGCAATAAAGAATAGGAGAGAAAACATTGGGAAATAAAAACCTTCAAGTAACTTGATTTTCTTTCCTTGGCGTTCAGTCTTGACTAAAGGAATAATCCAAACGTCAGGTTCAGGATTTTATCTGTTTAAAAAAATCTTCGTGGAAAAGTAGGATAGAATTAACAAGTAATATCATTAATTTGCATGAGAATATTAAGAGATGTGCAAACACTGTTATGTCAGTTCACATAAGTAAATTATTCTAAAGATTCCTCGCGCAGTGTCTTTTTGCAAAATATTCAGGTTAACTCTTGAATATGTCAAAACTTCATTGTGAAACCTTTCTATGTCAGCGTTCAACAATATTATAGAGCAATCCTCCGTAATAATGAGCATAATATAAGCCTAAATTGTGCAAGTAAAAAGCATTAGTGGAGTTTGCTATCACAAAATTAAAAATTTAATCTGCCATGTGAAATTAAGAAGGTGGTGTATATTTTGAAAGAGGGTCAGTAGTTTTGTACAGGTATTAGAGATTCCAGTCATAACGGTGCTGACTTCATTAATTTCAGTGTAAAAATTATTTTTAACTCCTAAGTACTGTTGCAGTGTGTTCACATGGAAATTTTGTGTCGAATTCTATATTAAAAGTTGACACTGACGAATAATTTCGTTGACCTGTAGCCTGTATTTTCGCAGGTCATTTCACAGTTGTACATAAAATAACATTGGATTTTTACGTGTTGAGCATTTGTTTCGTTACATCATACAGTTGCTTGAGTCGATTCCATGACAATAGATGGTGGTTTTTGGATTAGGAACGACGCAACTTTTTGTTCGTTATTGTTAACATTTCAAATAATGATAACTTAGCACTGTAATACAGGAGTACAAAAATATGAATGACAAAAAAATATCTTCGCCTAAACGACTTTATATATACTAACATATATTTTTTTCAGGAGGTGACCGTGGCTATTTTGGCGGCAGAGGTGGTTTCGGTGGTCGAGGTGGCTTCGGAGGACGTGGTGGTGGTGGTTTCGGCGGAGGTCGCGGTTTTGGAGGAAGAGGTTACGGCAGAGGAGGCTATTGAACGAATGTCAGCATTTCGTGCGAATCTGTGGAAGTACGAAGTTAAATGGACTTAATTTATCAATATTTTTCTCTGTTACACATCATTCCGAAATCCTGATTGTTCTTGCGCGTTATTAAAAGCAAGGAAAAGAAAGCGTAATGTGGAGATGTAATAGATGTATTTTGTATTTTTTTTATTATTATTATCGTAATAATTTACGATCGTTTCGTTTTGTAGTGCAATATCGATTGTATTGTACAGTGATTTTACTTTGTGCGCAGGCGTGGAACAGTTGCTGTTCTTAAACTACATTCAAAAATAAAGATCTTTTAAGCCAATTTTTTTCATTTGTTGTTTATTCAAATATTAATTCCTTTATAAGTTCTGTAGTTTAGCTGTCTTTACCACAGAAAATTGTTACCTTATAGTAAGAAGTTTTAGTCACTGACACTTTTCTAACATTGTTTTTATGAAGTTATTTAAATAGCATTTACAATAAGGGATGACTGAAAATTCTGTTTAAAAGGTGGTACTTATATTTCGTCCTGCTTCAAAAACATATACTTCCCCGAGATACTGTGGTTACGGTCACAGACTTGGAATTGTTACAGTAGGCATGCAGGTTCGAGTACTACTGTTGAGTATCTTGATGGAGGTTTTTCTCAGTTGTACTAGGCAAATGCCGAAATGGTACGTAGAATTCTACTATGTTGCTTTCTCCATCCTTACTCGAGGAACAATGCTCGCTGAGAAACTAAGTTGCTCAAGTACGTGAAGGGCTTCGGCCATATGAGCCTGTTCGACCTATAGAAAATAAATCCAAAAATAAATTGGCTGCCAATTACTTACAATTCTAAGTAGTCATTTTTCTCTGTATCTCTCTTAAATTAAAAAAAAAATCAAACTTTGAATGGGATTTATAAAGGAAATAACAGCTACTCATTACTAACACCTTTTCCGTATATCTCGGTTTTGACTCAATATGCTGAAACAAAGTATGATGCTCAAATTCATGTAATACGAACATGAAGGTTTCCGTTTGACCGTTAGCCAAAACATTAAGATTACATTATTTTGGGTCACGTTTGACAGTCAAGAAGTGTCAACACACTTAGCTCTATAACATATATATAGAGTATTAAAAAAAACTTGATTATAGCTGTCCGAGGGTTTTTTAGTTACATATCTCATAGTTTTGCTCTGTCTGTGCTATGTCTGGTTATACACTTCAGTTTTAGGTTACCCGTAGGTGGGATCAACTAAAAAATGTTAAATTACAAGGTGGGCCGAGTAATATCGTTTGAAATGTCTTGATAAAAGAAAAATTTGGGACAAGCTCCGGCATCGATATGTAGTCCCTACTCAAAATGGAGGGGCGTCAAAGTTCGAAAAGAACCATTTTATGAATATTTTTGATCATGCTGTGATAGTTGAACAGAACAGTAAAAGGTTGAAAATCATTATTCTAGCAAGGTTGTTTTGTGCTTTCATTTTTCTTAAGTCCTACAAGTTTCTAGGATATCCTCGAGAAACATGATTTGTTATCCTTTGCATAAAGTCACTCTCCTTCCGGTATTTCCAGAACGAACGGCAATATGAGAAAATGCCGAAACGAGCATTCCAATATTTTTAAAATCGAACTATTTTAGCTATTTGCACGCTTCTGTTCGACTCTTACAACCCGAACAAGGGAATGTAAAAAGATAGTCGTTTTCGAACTTTGACCTCAGGCCATTTTGACAAGGAGCAACATATTGATCCCGGAGTTGTTCCACAATTTTCCTTTCATAAAGACCTTTCAAATTATGTGTTACTCAAATCCTCTTGATTTTTTTAACTTTTGAGTTTGCTCCCACGTAACACTGTCGTGGGAGTCTCCCGTGGGGCCTAAGGTCTAAGGAAAACGATAGCGCACAATTGCTAGAGAAGTGTTTTGCCACCTTGTACACTTCTGTTCAACTTCTACAGCCTAAACAAAAAATACTCCATACATGACCATTTTCGAACTTAAACACCCCGCCATTTTGAGTAGGGGCAACATATCGATCCCGGAGTTGGTCTAAAATATTTATCATCAAGACCTTTCAAATGATATACTTCGACCCACCTTGTAATTTAAATTTTTGAGTTGACCCCTGTCTACCTCCGTCGGAGAGTTTTCTTTGTGTGTGGGGCTGGCTTTGTCATATTCCTATTCGTTCTGGAGAAAACTGGGTGGTGACCGACTTTTTGGAAATCCTGTATATAATCGATGGAAACTTTTAAGTTAGAACAGCGAAACCGACTGCCATGTGACAGGGCAATTAATGCTTTGTTTGATCAAGTAACTTCGGGTAGAGATAGGATGGGGCTTAAACTTATACTCGTCCCGGGCGCTGAAATCTTTAACTACGACTCTGGCCCTTCTGTATATAAGACGAGGCCAAAATGTGGAGTTTGTGTTTACTGTTATCTATGTCTAGCATTTCCTGAAACGTGAGTTGAGGACATAACGGATTTTATTTCATAGATTCGCATATACAGGGTGATTCTGAATAGTTTAAAAAATAAAGGTGAACATGTTAGACCCAATACAAGAGAAAATTCATGTAAACATAGGTCGAAATTTGAATTTGTTTATGGTCTTAAAGCAACTCTGGCTCATGGTAGGGGTTGAGGATGTTGGTAGTTTGCCAGGACCTATTTTGAAGGTATCATCCCGACATTTGCCTGGTGACTCGAAAAACGAAAAAATCTGTCAGGATGAGCGGACGCTGGGATCGTTCCTAGGACCTTGCGATTTCTAGTTCAAGGTTCTACCAAGTGAGCTACAGCCGCTGAGTAAACGTTAGGTCCAAATATGCTTCTTTTTCCAGATATAGAGGCGGGCGGAAAATCGATTAAAAATTTTATCAGATATCCTTTAGCAGAATTTAAGCACTTAACCGTTTTATAATAATTACTACTGTTATTAAATTGTTTACCGCGATTTGTCAGAAGCAAGTTCGCATCCAAAAAAATGTTGGATAAATTAATGTATTTCATTAGAGTAAAAATGAGTTTAATGTATGGAAACACTACATTATGTAATTAAAATTCTTCAGACCCATGATTTTATTTGTTTCTCCATATATTAAGTATAGCTATAAATAGGTTGACATAGTTCTTCAGTTCATTTTTATATGATGAGAGTCTTGATCATTTCATATATCTTTTAGTGGTTACGTAAAAGAGCAGCCTAGGAAGTAAAATCGAAGCACAAATGTAACTCCATTTTCTAAAAGTTAGCTGTCTTTTCTATGTATGTACAAGGTAACCAAAAAAGTTTTTGCAGTTTTTGACGTCACTCAGCAGTCATACATAGCTCGTCCAGCGTAAAAGAGAAATGAAGATACCGAAGCAGCTTGTTCGCGTGTGTTTGTTGTATGACTTTAGAGTGGGCCTGTCCACTGTCGCATATGCCAAGCATTTTGTGAGAATGCCGTGAACGAACGCACCGCCAGGCATTTCGTTCGTGAGATGTGAGCCTTGCTGATGAATCTCGCAGTGGACGACCACATGTGTAGGATGACGAGGCCCTGAAAACAGCTATCGAGGAGGACAGTGGTCTAACGTGTGATAAACTTACAGAAAGGTTCCATGTTGCCGCTGAAACAGACTGCATTTGCATGGGATAGGGAAGTCATACAATTAAGCAAGTGGGTACCCCACACATTGTCGGCAGCCAACAAGGAACGAGTGACAGCCTGTTTGTCCTTGCTCACTCGGCACCTGAACACACCCATATTTGATCGCTTGCTCACTTGTGACTAAAAGAATCCTCTATGACACTCCCAAGCGTACCAGACATTGGTTGTCGCCACGTGACCCTATTCCTCACACCTCAAGATCACCTCTGCACCCACGAAAGGTTATGCTCTCTGTATGGTGGACTTGTCGGTAAGTGGTACATTACGAGCTCCTTCCACCTGGTTAAACCATCATTGCTGACCTCTACTTACCGCACTTGCAAAAGGTGCACTGTTCATTGCGGCAGAAGGAGCCGGCATTGGTGAATCGCAAGGGTGTGCTGTTTCTCGATAATTTCAAGCCACAAGTGGCAAACAGGACCCGGGAGACCTTTCAGCAATTTGGCTGGGAGACACTGCACCATATTCACCGGATCTTGCGCCACCAGATTACCGCTGTTTCATTCCCTCGATAATCACCAATGAGGGAGACCTGCGGAACGCACTCATGGACTTCTTTGCCTCGAAGACCTCAGACTTTTATCACCAGGATATTGTGCAGCTGGCAAAAGGTGTTGGATGCTGATGGAGCTTACTTTGAAACCTAAAGGTACGTACCGTCCATTGTACAGGGATAGGCGCGAATCTCTTTTCTAGCATTTAGTCTCTTTTTTTGAGAATGTCAGTATCTGCTAACTTTTTTTTTGTACATTCATATTTTTTGTTCTATGTCCAGTGATAAAAGTAATGAGTTTCAGAATGTAATTATTTACTTTTTTGGTATCATCTCTTCTATATGTGTGGGTGGTTGGCGGGTCTTTTGTCTCCGCAATAGGGTGGTTGAGTGGAGACCCTTCTGTGTTTCTTTTTTCATATATCTTTCGTGGGACAAATCTCGGCTGAAGTCCTGAATTTTGTGTAGTTTCCGAAATTTTATGTACATTGTCAAAGTAATAAATGTATTTGGCCATACCCCATCCAGGTCCAGAATTGAACATATATTTTAATTTCTCCTTTATTAGCAAAGCTCTGAACTGTTACTGAAGTGAGAGTTTGGGTTTTTTGTAATATGTCATTCATTCTGTATGTTCATTCAAAATTTATAAATAAATATTGTTTTATTATCACAATTTTAATATAAGTTCTGTTCAATTCTGTACTTAATCGGCCTTTTGGTAGGTAGGGGATTTTAACACACATACACACACAAATGTAGTATCTTACACTCACTGGTAATAAAAATTATGCATACTGGTTTCACGTCAGATAGTCTCTTTTAGTAGCTTTTTCTCTATTTTTTTTTTGTCTTGTCTCTTTTTTTAACATTTTAGTCTACAAAGCCCCCTTTTTTGACCTATTTGCCTGTGCCTATCCCTGACTGTATTGCTCTTTGTTTATCACTGCTCTAGAACGGCGAAAACTTTTTTGGTTACCTTGTATATAGGGTCATTTCACGTCAAATGATCCAACACTGGGTGGATGGATCACTGTTTTAGAAAAATCTTATTTTCTGTTCATGACTTCCTACATGTCCAAGGATATCAGAACTATTTTTGAAAACAATGTTATGCTCTTATTTCTCTCGGGGCGACCATGTTTCCAAAATGTCTGATGGCGGTTTTTGCTCCCGTAGTCTAGTACGAAAACTTAATATCTTAAAAACAAGAAGAGGTAGAGAGAAATGAAACAAAAACCGTTGTGTAGCTCCTGAAGTGTATTTTAAACATTCGAAAACACCTTTTCTAGAAGATGAATTCCATTATTCAAAACAAAAAAAAGGCTTAAAATTTAGTAACGAATTGTATAAAATTGGATTTTGATATCACTTTTTTTATAGAGTTGAATATAAAGGTTGCAATTCTGCTGCTTTATAAAAGTACAAACTCAGACGGTTGCAGCTTGGAAAATGATTGCACAACTTTGAAGAACTTCTTCAAGCCAACTAGGTCCCGTTCAGAAATGCATGCAATCATGGAAGGATCGAAAAGCTTTCCTAAAGCATCATATATTTCAGTGGTTTTCAGTTCTTTCTTAGGGAAGAGAGTTTCTGCACATTTTGTGAAGTCACTTTCCACACTAGCTTTTTTTTCATTTAGTAATAAGTGTAAGATACACACATTCATTTGCATATAGATAGATAACTTTCACAACTTTTTCTTTTAGCCTATGGGCCATTAATTATTGTTAATTTCCGTTAAATGTATTAAAATGTAATTTTTTTCCCACTTCAGTATCTCATAAAGTACGAGGTTTTCGAAACAAAAAACTTTCAGAACTTTTTACTTTCTAAAATAAATATCGAGCACTCACGAATTTAACAGTGAAGGCCTCTAAATCAACAAACAATATGAGAACAAGTTGCTTAGATCACGCAAGTCGAGTGGACCGCCGATGGATTGCTTTCATATTGCCCTGTTGGTGGATCCCCAATCCTTTACCTAGGACGTGACAGGGAGGGGTATTGTGTCGCTGTTGAATTGCTTTCGGGTTTCCCCGTGTGCGGATGGCCTCAGTGTTTTTGTATTGTATATAATAATATTTTTGCGAAGTTTGACGCAGCTAGGTCTAACTGAATGGAAGAAAATTGAACGATTGATTTAAAAAATGGCTTGGCAACACAACTACATCAATCAAGATGGTTCCGGCGGCCCTGAGCTAGTTTAGTGAGGATCTTTCCAACGACACCTCAATCATCTCTCTACACCTTGTAGTTTCTGAGATTTTATTTCTGGACTCGCACAGACGGGCATCCTGAGAGGGATTATAAGATCCCTTTTGCTGTGGCTTCGCTAACAAGAGATCAAAAAATAGTATGTGACATTTGCACTGTTTGAAACATTGTGACATTATCTGACATTCAAACTAGGAGGTGAAAATGTGATATTCGATAGTGTATTGGATATTTTATCCTGCTCGTAGACCTACCCTATATTGTAACATTGTATTTCACACTAATATAGTAAGATTTTTTTCTGTTTTGTTGGAGGCTATTTTTAATTTTAATAGTCTTATCAGTAAGTTCAACAAGTATTCTTATCAATGTTCTGTAAGACATTCAAATTCATTTCGTATATGTAGTCACTCTTTTATACTCTTATATACTATATTTAAAACCTTCGTTAGTTTTTCCGATAGTTGTATCGGAAGAAGTTTTCCTTTTCTTTTAATACTTGACATGCTGGTACGATTAAGACTATTCTAAGGTACGATTTTGGAGACAGCACCGTTTGGAATGTTCAAGAAAATGCCTTATATATCTCAGTAAATCAAGAACTAATTACTTTACATGTGTATTTTATGCCTGACTTTATGTATATGTACAAATATTTGCGTTACCTTTATTATTGTTAAGTGGTACGATTTTGGCAACCTTACTCTACGTGTAGCATTCTAAACATACGAAATGAATCAGGAAGGCTGTTCTATTTTTGAGTAAATTGTACGGAAACTACTAATGCAACGAAGAAACAACTGTGTTTTCACAACCGATTTCTCGAATTTCTTCATAAAATTACCACATTAATTCAGTATATGAGGCACCAGTAGTTCATTCGGAATTCCACTGCGAACTTAATAATCGTAAAGTCAAATCAGGTTTCATATTCGTTAAACAAACTAGTACACAAAAAGGGACAATTTGGATATAGCCATTAATGTTAAAAATAATTTTATAACAATGATTTACTTGTATGTCATAAAAAAAACTTACTATTTTGAATGTTATGTTAAGAACTAACTATAGAAACCTGAAAATTATTATTAAAAAAAAACAAAATCAAAGGAAAAACAGAAAGAAAAAAGAACACATGTATAATAACATTATTGAAGTAAAAAGATTTGTGTTAGTTACGATTACTGTAAGAAACACGTCAAGAAAACGTCACTAACGACACCCTAATAATGTCAACAATAAACAAGTAAAAAAGAAGAACAAGGAAAGAACTGGAGGGCAACAATGGAAAACTAGAAAACACCCAGGAACAAAAAATCAAATAAAAAAGTGTTAAATATATATGTTATAATGCTTCGTAACACATAAAAACGGAAAATATTTAACGAATTCGATATAAGCAGACTCTAGAAGTTAGCTTGCGATAGGAAGAAGTAACTAACTTCCAAGAGTACCAAGGCAACTCTGGTACTCAATTTGATAACCTCAAAGTGCCAGGTATGGGAGCACTAAAGAAAAACCTACAGCATCCTGGGGCCTGTTTCACGAATACTTGTCAAGTTTTCACGGCTCAGTTCGCATTTCCGGAGGACTGCCTCAAGAGCGTTAACTTCCCGCCACAAGCTCTTGCTCTCATCAACTAACTTTTCTACCCTTTTGTGCAAGGAGTATGATTATACTAGACAATATTGAATTGTTTGTAAACTTTTGATGCCCAAAGGTAGGCATCCAAACGACAGTACACATAAAGATTGTCCCCGGAGCTTAGCGGTCTTGGGACAGTCCTGCGGAAATTGCAAACTGAAGAGTGAAAATTTGAAGTGCTTTCGTGAAACTTGTCTCTAGCCGGGATTTGAACCCATACCGCCAGATTCGGTCAGACGCTCTACTGCTTCAGCTACGGCGACTCCATTCGGACATAAATACAGAGCAAAGGTAAAATATATATATATATATATATACCTCTAAATAAGAGAATTGTTTATGAAAGAATGTAGATTTTAGATATTTAACACAAATAATTTAACTAGTTTTGTTCATATTTTTTCAATTGTTCCACTGTATTATTCAAGGTACCATCTCAACATTTGCCTAGTGTGACTGAGGAAAAAGGGAATACCTCAGTCAGGGTTCTCTGCACTGGGAATCGTTGTGGACCTGGTAGCAGTGTGAGCTAGAGCGCTAAGCCAGCGACTCGATGGTCCCGGGTTCGAATCCCAGCTGGAGCATGTATGTTTGTGATTGTGGATTTTAACTAGAACGTGATTAATAATCGTGACGGGCCGAAGACAAAAGTTACTAGAATAGCTTATACAAAAGAAAGTTTACCAAAGATTTACCGAGCATCGTTCTTGAGACCTTCTAATTACAAGGCAAACACGCTAACAAATGTTCTGTCTCGTTAGTATAATAAGTACTGGAAATCATATAAATTTAAATATTAACATTGAAAATTCAGTAATATTATTCTGAATTGAAACTGAAAATTCAGTACAGAATTAAATTCAGTATTCTGAAATCCTAATTATATTTTACCAATTGTCACTTAAATTTTTTTACCTTTTCTGATAGGGAACTGACGTACGTACCAGAAGCGTAAATATGAAACCGGAATTTATGTAGAGAAAAGACACAGTGATTGGATGACAATGCTAAGAACTATTTTACTCGAAGTGTTGGCTATAGCTAGCGATACATTTCTGCCATCGTTCCGGCAATTTGTGGATGCCAGACAAAAAAAAAAAAACGTGCCTCTTGTGCTGCAAACCAGTCATCAAGCCATTTTCGTAAGATGTGAAGCGCTGGTCAGCAAGTGCGTGTCCCATGGATGCAAATAAATGAAAGTCGGAAGGCGCCAAGTCTGGTGAGTAAGCCTCATGCGGAAGGATTTCCCAGTCAAACGTCGCAATCGTTTCCTTGACCGGTTTTGCTGTGGAGGAGGGTGCATTATCGTGAAGCACAATCACTTTATGTTGTCTTTGGTCATATTCTGGTCGTTTTTCACGCAAAGCTTGATGCAAATCTATCATTTGTTGTCGGTAACGTTGGGTATTAACGGTTTCGCCAGGTTTCAGCAGTTCATAATAGATCACTCCCTTCTGATCCCACCAAACACAAAGCATTGTCTTTCGTCCATAGCAATTTGGTCTTGCAGTCGATGTCGCCGGTTCTCCTGGAGTTACCCTTACCCATCTTTTACGCTTAGGATTCTCGAAATAGATCCACTTTTCGTCACGTCACAATTCGATGGAGAAATGATTTTCTTTTGTACCTGGCGAGTAGAATTTCGCAAGTGGTTTTTCAGTTTTCCTGCTGTCGTTCAGTCAATGCATGTAGAACCCATTTTCCCACCTTCTGAATCTTGCCCATGGCTTTAAAACATATGGAAACTGCTTCTCGTGTCACATTTGATTGATCCGCGAGTTGTTGCGTTTGAGCGTCATCCTCATCCAACAAAGCTTGCAATTCGCTGTATGCAAACTTCTTCGGTGGTCTTTCACGTTCTTCGTTTCTGACGTCAAAATTTTTAAACTACTCATAGCACTGGGACTTATCAAGAGCATGATCACCGTAAGCTTCGACAAGCATGCGATGCGATTCTGCAGTAGTTTTCTTCAAATGGTAACAGAAATCAATGCTGTCCGCACATCGTAGTTTGTAGGTACAAATTGCGCCATGTTTAACGCTATTAAACACTACACTATGACATGAAACTTGTATGGTTATGAGTTGCAAATCGTTATCAACAGTCAAAGCAAGCAAGTGGCGCCAAGGATGGAGTTTTACGGTAACCACAGTGACAGTTAACGCCGTCTATGCACAAATTTCGGTTTCATATTTACACACCTGGTACAATACTTTACCAAGTTGAATAAAATATTATCAAATTAAGGATTTAGAAAAGTTAGTGCTTGTAAAAAGAATTTAGAATAGCATGGGGGGGGGGAGGGTATGCCCGTATAGGTTTAGGGGCCGCAGACGACTGCCCACTGTGCAAATACATTAGGGCGTCCCTGACCCTGTGCTTACTATTTTTAGGCCTAACTGAGTTACTTTTGGCGTGGCTCCTGAAGCATGGGGGCCCTGGGCTACAGCCCATTTGTTAATCTGGCCCCTGCCTTCCAGCTTTAGAGTTTATGCGATAGGTTATTCCATGGTTTGAGACCATTGCAACTCCAACGGTGTATGGAATACTAAGTGATTCAAAAGGGCCTACTAATTTTAGAGTCAAATTGATACTTTCCCCCACCGTTTCAGACCATGATGAATCCAACGGTGTATCGTTCATCTCTTTGTGACTCGTAGTTACTTAGTTGTAGGGGAAGGGGGGGGGAACATACCGTGTGAAAATACATAGGAAAAATGGAGAAAACTAAGTATATAAAAAGGACCTGTCAGTTTTAGAGTCAAGGTCATAATTATCCCCAACGTTTGAGATCATAACGAATTCAACGGTGTACGGCTCAACTCTGTCGGACTTGTAGTTGCTGAGATCTAAGGGGAGACAGACAGACAGGTCAGACCCTATATCTTTTCTTATTCACTGATGTTCATATCGGGTGCGCTAATAAACAAATCAGGGATTGCCCCACAGTTTCGGGGGTGTAACGTCAAAATTGGGAGGGTTTGCACGGTTTCTATCGATTTTTGACAGCATTTTTTTTTTTTTTGGTGGTGGTGGTGTCGAGAATTTTGGTGGTGACATCCTCACAGAGGGGGGGGGGTTCTGGAGGAATCACTGAATAAAAATTATTGTCGTTGCTTATAAACTAAACAGACAACATTCTTTTTAGGTTGCCAATAAATGGAACGTAAACTAAGCAGAACAGTATGTTTCTAACAGACATTCGGGAGTTTTTCTAAATGAAATATTTTTTTCTGATTTTGTTTAAAAATTAGAAATAGCTATCACCTAAATATTGTCGATAGTACAATATGCATTCAAAACTACAATATTCTCATTACTAAAAATATTAGAAATAATACGAATTTAAAAATGAGTTTTTAAAAAATAAGTTAAAATACAGAATACGATGATGTTTAACAGACTAATTAAAGTGCATCTGTACGTATTATACAATTGCTTAATCCGTTGCTACTGTTTCTTTAAAAAAAATACATTTTCCTCCCGGATTTCCTGAATATTTTTCAATTGCACGTTGTCCATTGTATCTGAAATGAACTTTTTAGTAATAATTTGCTGAACTCTTTATTGAATTCCTCAAAAATATTATTAAAACAAGGAATTACTTTTCTTTGTAGGCTACAACATCCATTATTTATTTGGAACTAAGAGTACTACGTGTTTCGATGGAGACCTACCCATCCCTCATAGTCCAGGAGGTAACGACGTAGATTTCGGGGGTAGATAGGTGGGTTCAAACCCCGCGGCTGACCATCTTGACTGTTTCCAGGGTTTCCCTTATTTTCCCAGGCGAATGCCGGGATGGTACTTTTAGTAAGGCTCTGACCGATACCTTCCTCATTCTATAACTCATCCCGGTCTGAGCCAAAATGAATTAATTCAAATTAAAGATTTTAATTTTACGCAAATTGCAGATGATGTCACGTAATTCTTCTTATCTTAGGATTCCGTTTTTTCGTTTAATTTTCCGTTTATTTTCTTTTTGTTGTGCAGTAAAATGACTTCTTAATTATGGCCTTTTTCTTCCTCTTCTTATTTCCTTCATCACTCAACTTCATTTAAAGTACAAGTAAGTATTTACCCAACGCAATATAAACTACCTCCTGAGAACATTCCAGAATCTCAAACACGTACCACTGAGTGTCCTAGAAACGATAGTTTAATACAATATGATGATATCCATCGATGGAGTGATCTTCTTACCACAGCCCATGTCTTGTTGATTGAATTGGTATTAAGGTCCTAAGGGAACTGCTGATATTCTAATGGTGCGACATACAGGTAGGCTCCAAACACCTCCGTTCACGAACTCCGGCGAGAATTGAACCCGTCACCACGCGTACAGAAAGCGAGCGCGCTAACCTCTCGGTCACTCCGAGGTCCCCACGCCTTGTTATCACAGGGTAGAAATAATTAAAACGCCATATCACAGTAACCGTTAATAATCTTCCTTAAAGGAGATGATAAGGATAAATTTAACCCAAAATCGTATAGGCCGATATGCTTGCTGAACACGATCGGCAAGATATTTGAAAAAGTTATAGCTCAAAAAATCAATCAAAAAAGGAACGATCTGGCGAACTGTAAACTACAATATGGTTTCCGTCCGGGTAAATCGACAGAGGATGCTATCAATGAATTATGCAATAGTATATATTCACTGAAAGAAGAAAATTGTAAATATGTTATTGTAATCTTCTTTGATATTATGGGGGCCTTCGACAATTTGTGGTGGCCCTCATTACTAGTGGAACTAAGAAAGCTAAATATTCATAAGAAATTATGGAAGGTCATTGAAAATTACTTTAAGGATAGGGTGATAGAGGTGGAAACGGCGGACGGCGTCGTGGCGAAGACTCCTACTAGGGGCTGCCCTCAGGGATCCGTGTTGGGGCCTGTCTTCTGGGACCTGGCCTTTCAGCCTTGCCTAGAGATGCTAAGCGGGATGCAGCAAGTTGAGAGGGTGGTGGGATATGCCGACGACCTGGCGGTCGTAATAAAGGGAAGTAGTCGCCTTGACCTGGAAACTAAAGCCAACGAAATTACAGGGAAAATGACATTGTGGTGTAGAGGAAACAAGCTAACAATATCATCTGACAAGACAAAATATGTGCTATTTAAAGGCAGTTTAAATTACAACAGAGGACCAATAATTAAAGTTAATGGGAAGTCAATAAAAAGAGAAAGATATATAAAATATTTAGGCCTAACATTGGATGAAAAGTTAAATTTCAGACAACATACCACAATTGTCAAGAATAAAGCAGTCAAAATAACACATAAGTTAGTTAATATTGCAGTAAATGACTTTAAAATTCCCATGAAAATATTACGAATATACCACGATGTCATAATAAGAGCAATTGTGGGCTACGCCGCAAGCGTTTGGGGTCATCGACTAGATGATGTTGCACAAAAAATAACAATTGATCGAGCGCAACGACAACTGCTTTTGCGTCTTTCAGGCGCCTATAGAACTACTTCAACTGAGGCTCTCCAGGTCGCACTGGCTGTTCCCCCCCTCCATCTCCAAATTAAGAAATTAGGCGCTATGTATTTTCTAAAAAAGAAAGACCAAGATAAATTAATTAAAATTCTACATAGACCTGCAGAAAACGTTTCTGAAATCAATTCAATCGTGGTCGAGGCATGGCAGAACCAATGGAACGCAACCGATAAAGGAAGAAGATTATACTCTATTTTTCCGAGCATTGAGGAACGATTGGATATGCAGCTGGAAGTTACGGGAGGTTTAATGCAATATCTAACTGGCCACGGTCCCTTTCGACAGAAGCTGCACCAGATGAACATCGTCGAGGACAATATGTGTCATACTTGTGGGGTGGTGGCTACGCCCGAGCATATCATTCTGCGATGCCACGAAACTGAGCATCTTGCTAGAGATGAAAGAGAACTCCTGGGGGAGACCCCCGTCACAGACGTTCTGAGAACTCCGGAACTGGTGGCGGCCCTCAGGGGACTAACAGATAGAATTTCTAGCTACTATAAAAGAAAATTTATTAACGGCGTGAACCACCGCGTACAGGAGACAAGATAAGGGAAAATCTTTACTTTACAGGTAAGCTGGTGGATGATTGTGTCCGCGCAGCCGCGTCGTGACAACCGCGTCTATAAAAAACAACTTAAATGTGAAGTGAAATAAATTAAAAACGTGAACATAATTAGAATAACTGTGTCTGCTGGAACCCGGCAGAACTAGCGCCTTGAGGCGGAAACCGTCACAAGAGACGCTCTAAGTGTGTGAATGGAAGAGGTGCTGATGGATGCGAGTAAGGAAAGATAACAATTAATATTTGTGCAAAAACGCTGATCTTCTGGAACCCGGAAGCAATGCGGCTAGATGGAACAAGTGGAATGAGTGAGGGGAGAGTGCGTGAGTTAAGTGAAATTTGTGTAAAGTGTGGTATAATGGAAACGAGACTGCAAAAGGAGTAACCTGTGACAAGAAGAAGATGCAGTTAGTACCAGGAATGGGATGGCGAAAAAAAACTTTGTGGATTTACCAACGCATCCACGCGCACCTAATCCTATGTTTGCTATTTTTTTTTTATCTTGTTACAGGAATAAGAAGAAGAAGCCATACGAAGAAGCAGCTCAAGTTATGTGTTGTCCTGTTTTGTCTTTGTCCTGTCCTTGTCCCCTTGTTTGACTCCTTAAATGTTATGTACTTTGTTTCTTTGTTCTTTTTCTAAATAAATGGGATATAAGTAGAAAGGGTTTCCCCCCATGCAAAAGGTCCATTTATGATATTGAGGCCAGGAGAACATTCTGGACGCCTGGCAAAAGCCCGTCCCGCAACCCCAGAAGTCTCAGACTGATGGAACACAGGAGCTTTTTGGAATGCCGGAACTCCGGCAATCCAAGAATCTCTAGGGACATGCCTACCCCAAGGCAAGGAGAGCGAATATCTGCTCGTGATGCACGTCCCAGAAAGTGCACAACTTGTCTTGTGCAATGGATGCAAAGAGGCAGGGGTGGAATGCGGGTCCCCAAATAAAAAAGTAACCGTTAATTTATCTACTTCAAATTTTCACTTAATGTAACGTTGTATGGTACTGTACATTTTGTCTATAAAGGAGTCGGATGAACCTCGATAACCGATAGTGTGGGTACCGCACAGTATCCCAGAACCCCACATAGGTACCGCTGAAACCACTGTGGGCAATCCTTTATTTTATTATATTGAGATATATAAGTAGTTCCTTCCCGTTTTGTACCGAAACCCCACAAGCTCATTTTTCATGGGATCGCAATAGTTGTTAAGGTGTATCTCGACAACCGCATTCGGCTTTTCACTGAAACTCTCAGTTGAAGTCTGCCGATGTCTGCTTATAAAATTTGGAGTGTATGCAGAAATTAGAACACCGCGTACCCCTTGTAGGGCTACCATATTTTGAAATGCTAAAAAGAGAACATTTTCTTAGAAAGCCACACACACGATCAATTTATTCACAAACACGAAAACATTACATAAATCACACAATTTATCACCATATAACAATTTATAGTTCAGAATTAGTGAGAATCCTATCTCTATAAGGATTAGAGGAATGTAGTTAGAGCGAAAAAGGAAAAAAAATGAAAGGCTTTGTAAAAAACAAAGCTTTATAACATTTTTCTGAATAAATCCAGAATACAGCAGCAATACTTGCATGGACCGGAACTTGAAACTGTAACAACAAACGACTAACGCTTAGCGCATCGTCCACTACTGCCAACATTAGACGTTTAATGATTCGAAAAGTTGTTACTGCGTGATCTCTGACCTATCATGATTGGATAAAAGTAAAAACCGGACATTTGAACAGAAAGTAAAATCGCGACCGGACGCAAATTTCAGGGTCCGAAAAGAGGACATGTCCTGGAAATCCAGGACATATGGTAGCCCTAACCCCTTGGTACCCCAGAACCCCACATGATTTTTGCAAAAAAAATGTTTGGGATACCTATTCGTCGTGGATTTAGCACAATGGACCACATACAGACATTACATGAAGTTATGGAAAGGACTAATGAATATGAACTTCCGCTATGTCTGGGATTAATAGATTTTGAAAAAGCTTTCGATTCGGTTTCCTTGGCAGCAGTACTTAATTCACTTGAACATCAAGGCATCTAAAGTGCATACATCAAATTACATTTACTCGACTGTCACATCTGTCATTAAACTGTATCAAGAAAGTGAAAATAATTAAAGTTGGAAAAGGGGTAAGGCAAGGTGATTCAATTTCCTCAAAACTGTTTTCTGTGGTCCTGGAGAAGGTGTTCCAAAATTTAAACTGGGATAAAGTTCGAATAAAGATCAATGGCGATTATCTTCATCACCTACTATTCGCTGATAATATAGTCCCGTTTGCTTCAAGTGCGAAAGAATTACAAACCAGAATGGAAGAACTGAGTAATAAGAGTTTGGAAATAGGCCTTAAAATACATTTAAGTAAAACAAAAGTAATGTACAATCAACATGCTGCAAAGAAGGAAATAAAGATTAACGGAGAGACAACAGGTATAGTTATTGAGTGTGATCACCTAGGGCAGCTCAAAACATCGAATGCCAAGTTGACTGATGAAATAGATAGATGTAAAATGATGTGGAGATCGCTTGGAAGACTACAATTTATTTTCAAAAGCAAACTACGAATGTGTCTGAAGCGTAAAGTTTATGATCAAAATGTGTCTTACCTGTGATGATGTACGGCTACGAAATTTGGAAATTGAATGCGTAGAGCAATGGAGAGATGCTAGGAATAACTAGGATGGACAGGATCAAAAATGAATGGATTCGCGCACAATCAAAGGTAGAAGATATAATCAAGATTGCGAGGAAGATGAAGTGGAGATGGGCCAGTCACATAGCTACTAAGGGGAGGCCTTCATCCAGTAGTGGATAGAAAATGGGTAGATTAATCAGTTGCTGTACGTGTTTTTTCATGATTTCTTTAACTCTTGACATGCATACATAGCACGATAATTTTTTTTAAAATGTACATACTCAAAATATGAACTTACTCAAGAATAATTAACACTTTTTCAATCAAGTAAGCTAATTAAAACTTGTTTATGAAACCAACAAATACTAACCCCATGCATGTAAATAGGTAACAGATCTACCGCTAGCAGCCCGATATTGACACCAGCATATGCGCGCACACCTAGAGCACCTGGTAGTTGTAATCGATTAAAATTACATATTCCAATCTTCCTCGCTTTCTTCATAAGCATCACGCTCAAACACGCGTGAACATTGGCCAACCAATAAGACGCAGTCATCCAGGCACAAGTTCATCGCAATCATCCAGGCAAGATTAACCAGAAATTGGCGTCAAGTTGACCCAGCTTAATTGCATTGGACCAGTCAATCCGTTACCTATTTACATCCATGTGTTGACCCGATGTATTTGAAAGGTTTGAAAGCTGGATAAGTGCTTGATCTGGCCAAGGTTCCCCGCAACGTTGGCTGGAGGAGTTCGAAGAGACAGAATGATTGATCTGAATGATAAGGTTTTACCAATGTTAGATAAGTATTTAACGAATAGTTGATTAACGAATGGTATGTGTTTCAATGTTCTTAAAGTTCGTCAGTTCTTAACGAATATTGGAGAAATATAACCACTGTTTCGTTTACTTCCTAATGTTTGATGAAACATGCATGCCACAGTACCAAGTCATGTAACACCATAAACAGAAGAATGTCTAAATTTCTGTTACTGTCATCTTGCAGTATTTATTGCTATTTGATTACATTTTAGAAAAGTGGCGGAATTGTTTGAATTTTATTTATGGCCTTTAGGCATTTAATGCTCAGGCTTGGATAGGGGAGGGGAAAGGATTCGGGAAGGTATCAGCCAGGCTCTATATTGAAGGTGCCATCCCGGCATTTTCCTGGTGTGACTGAGGAAAAACCCTGTCAGGATGGTCGGCAGATGGGATTGAACCATGAAGGAATTAGAATAAAAGGAGACGCTTGCGCTGCCAAATTGTGAAGCTAAAAATGACCTCCCGTCAATCTTGCAGTACGGCCATCCGCCATCTTTCGTTTGGAAGAAAACCACGAAATCCCTATTGTTTTATGTACCGGTACACCATACAGATAATATTTACATGAAATTCTAAATCTGATGTTATCACACTTACATTTGTTTATTAGGGAATGTTTAAATTAATTCCTGGTGCACGTGAATGATAAAATCTAGTAGAATAAACACTGTACAATGAAAAATATCGATACCTGCAGCCATTATAATATCGATATCTATAGCTGTGTAAAACTGTTGTTCAAAGATTAAAAGATCTTTAAAAAAAAACTGATAGCATAGGATATTTTTATATATTTTATGTAAAGGACATTAAAATCAGTAAGTAATGATGAAAAGACAAAGAAGTAATATTAAACAGGTATTAAAAAATTCACAATATCGCCCATATCAACAAAGCCATCAAACACCAAACCACCGTAGCTAAGTTAATAGAGAATTAGCAATCGGAAAGTTCTGGGAACGATGCCATCGGCCGTCCATTCTGACTCAGGATTTTTGTCACACCATGAAAATACCGTATTGTAGTTTCCGCTACCCTTTCTCGGTCTGAGTGAAAATTGCCTAAAGGCCATAAATAAATAAAAATTCAAAAACCCGTCAAAATTAAATGTGACATTTTATCGACATTATTACGCAAAAGCAATAAAGTGATATGTCCATTTCCGTGGTAGCCGTAATCATTAAGGGATCTGCGAATATGACAGACACAGCTTTATGGGTTCAAAATCCACCCAGGGCGTGGATGTTCCTCATCCTCAACTCCTCATCCAGAAGAAGATAATGACAGACCACCATTGGTTCATCTTATCCAGAGGCCTTCCAAGTCACTAAATTTTCCATCATTTGTTACCTGCAATGCGCTCATTATACCTAGGTTAAGCTTAAAAGATTCTCAAGCAGAAAAACAATGCTTACTGCACAGTAACTTAGATAAATTAGTTATTAATTCCGGGATACGTTCCGTAGAGGGGTATACTGAAAGGTCAAATTTGCTGGAGAAATTATAAGATAAGAGGTTTTGGAATTCGTTAGTATTGAAAAATTTAAGATTTGCTGTCTACAATTAATGGAGAATAAAGGAGAAATGTCGGTGAAGAGGGAACTATTTGCAGTAGTGAAAGGGCTGGAATTATATACTTGAATTTTATTTATGGTTTTAGGCATAAGGCTCAGGATGGGATAGAGGAGGGGCAAGGATGCTGGAAGCTATCATCCAGGGCCTAAGTTGAAGGTGTCATCCCGACATTTGTCTGGTGTGACTGAGGAAAAACCCTCAGTCAGGATGGTCGGCCGCTGGGATTGAACCCACGACCTCCCGAATGCTACGCCAACGCTCTACCACTGAGCTGCGGCGGTTTGGTGGCGGGAATTAGAATGTGTCCGATATGACAATGGTAAGATGCAATGAATAAGACAACCTGGCTTTAATTGACCCACCTTCGCTTACTCGGCATTATTTTCAAGACCTTACTTTTCCCCGCCTTTGTCGAGACACGCGAGAAGGAATAGCCTTCGAAAAACTTTGTTCATTTCGAAAAGATTTGTTACAATTTAGTCTCTCATACACCTGGCATATGACGTGCAAGGCTATATAATTATGACACATTACTGAATTGTAGATCAAAGCGTGAAGGTTTGATCTTGTGATTAAATATACAAACACATACACAGATGTATTTGTCAGTGCTTATAAACTATTGTAGGATACATATCTTTCAGAGTGAACATCGGAATCTGCATAACAACATAATCTGCATCGAAATCTGTGACATTAGTAGACTTCTTGTTGTACCTCTTTGTACATTCAGCGCAACAGAACACGTAACTATGTTAAAATTCACATAAAAACGTAAAGATTGATTGCACGTCTGTATTTCCGTATTTCAATTTTATTCCAAACGCAAGATGGCGGACCGCGATACTGATAAAAATATATACAATCGGCCGCGGTGGCCATTTTTGGCTTCTATTTGTCTTCGAAGTAGGGGTAGGAATGGGCGTCTCCTTCTAATTTAATTCCTTCAAGGATTGAACCCACAACCTCCTGAATGCTATGCCAACGCTCTGCCACTGAGCTACGGCGCTCGGTGAGGACAAGTGGCGGAGAAGCAACAGCATAATAATATTTGGTGGGTTTCACCCAGGAAAATGGGGTCCATTCACAGACATGTTAGCGCTGATGACGTCAGTTGGATGATTTCATGCCATTAAACGATAAACATTACTTACTTACTTATTCTAGGCTTACGAAACTCGCAAGTTCATCGCCGTAGTTCCAAACGTTCGCCATCGAGATATATGGGCAAGATCAAGCCAGTTTTACATATGAAAACCAAGAAGTTCGAGCGAATGCCTGTAGAGGGCCCAATACTATCGATTCTAATTATTGAAGGTGATACGAAATCAAAAGAGGCCAATTAGAAGAGAAAATAACCATTTATCACAACACTTTAGTGTACGGTACTTCTTGTATGAAAAGCATTCGAAGCAATATAAATTTGTTTAAGAATTTAAAAACATGCAGATCATATAAATCTTCAGTGAATCTCTAGCATAACCATGGATCTACCGTATTTACATCTATGTAGCACAACGAGCCGCACTTATCCTGAACAGTTTTTAATCTACAGTATCTTTCAACTGACGTCACGTCATTCAGTCACTCAGATGCCTAGAGCAGATAAAACTTAGAGAGAATCCTACGTCATCAAAGTGAAGCCGTTTTTTATGTTCATGGCGGCCATGTTTGTAGGACCGGGTGCCAAAATTTCCCGCAAAAATAAACGCAATTTTATTGGTCAATGCCACAGATGTCCAAACCGGACGGAGTCTGCTATTGTTCGACTAGATGGTATTACGAATGGAATCTGTGAAAATTAGGAATATTTCTTCAGGGAGTTCAGGGCTACTCTGTAAACTTTAACGAATCGTTCAAAACATTGAAAGTTTGGTTAGGTAAGATTGGGTTAGCTTAACCTAGTTTAAGTTATCTTTAACTGGGCTTAACGACTTTAATCCTTCGAAATCAGATTTGTAATACTGTATTGAACGTGGTAATTTATCATTAGTGGGAGTATCCAAAGAGCATCTTAAATCAGTAAAGACAATGATGTAAATGGTTGAAGCTATTTAATACTGATAAAATACGGAAAGTGTAGTATTAATTAAATTAGTGAATGACATAATAAATTGTGATGCATGAATAACGAATATCAGTGTTGGAAGATCTAAGACTGTAGGGAAGTATAAGGATAACATATAGCATTAAACACAGTATACTACTGTTGATAGATATCACTTATATTCATTCACTATTCGACTGTATGTAGTACCCTTGAAACTCGTAAGTAAGGATGAGAACTGCAATTTATAACAAGTTGAACCTTTTCCGCGACAACGAATTTTACACTGGGAAACTATTTTGTTGAAAGAAGATAGTTGGCTGCGCTTTAGATACTCCCCCATATCGTTGAAAACAGTGAACATTAGATTAGGTTAGATTGGAGTATCTTAACTTATATTAATTAATTTCAGTCATCTATAACTGATCTTAACGTCTCTAGTCCTTCGTAATCAGATCCGAAATAATGTGCTGAACATCGTGATTTCTCTTCCGTGGGAGTATCCGAAGAGCATCCGGTAGTATTAGTTTTCAACACACCAATGTTAAAAGAAAATGAAAGAAGCATATTTTCATTTGTTGATAACATCATGAAGTATCTTAGAAATGGAATGCTGTTATGGGTAAAAGTCAAGTTTAACCGAGTACTCGGTTAAACCCGACTTTGACTTAATTAGTGACCATGGGAACGTGAAGGTTAGGTAGTTTAGGTGCGGTTATGTATCTTTACAGTATTTGTAAATAAACAAACGAAAGTGTAAAGATTCATAGCCGTACCTAACCTTACTTAACTTCTACGTTCCCACAGTCACTAATTGAGGCATTGGTTAAACTCGACTTCTACCCTGTGATGTGAAACTTTATATTTCCCTCTGGTTAAGTGAGAAATCTTTACTTTTTGATTAAACTCGATAACCACATACTTTTATTATGAATTTTCTTTAAATAGACACATTCGAAGATTGAAAAATTATCACTACTATAACTTTACTGCATAAACAAGATCAATTAGTAAATTAAAACAATAATCAAATAAAGAGCATACAACTACCGTGAAAATAGCTCTACAATTTACTTTTCATTATTTTTGCCTTGGAATTCATCAAGAGATACAAAGACCTCGGCATGCGGAAGCAAATTTATAAGTTCGTGTTATGAATGACGTGTAGTTTGCCACAAAAATCACAGACATAAAGTAGAGGGGCGAAACATGGTGATTTAAAGTGAAGTTCTATTATATTTTCATTATACGCGATGCACATGACGTTTAACATTCACTCTGTGTGCTCGACCCAAAGCGGAAGTAGCTATTAATTCAAAAACACACTTTAAAATTTTCCATGACTTGGAACTTCGTTATATTTTGCTTTCCAAGATTTCCACACATATTGCGAACATTACACTTATTTTGTAAATTTTACATTTTTGGGTTGATCTCAATTAGGTAAAGCTACTTAAGGTGGTTTTGGTTCGATTGACAAGGCTTACCTTAAGTTAGATTCGGTTTATTAATTCTGGAGAACAGGTCCAGGCTGATTTCAAAGTGTTCTTGAACTTCAAAGAGCAAGGGTGAAACCGAATTTTGTTACGCAATATAAAGAGCTTACTTGTAATCAGAGTTATTGGGTAAACTGCAGTTCACGGTAGCCAGGAAATGTAATGTTTGGAATCTGTGTGGAACTGTTGGACCGCTAAATTAAACAAGGTTTTAAGTCATGGAAGTAGGAAAAGAAAGTGAAGGATCGAAAATGAAGTGGACTATTAGCACATGTTAAACGTCATGTGCATCGTACAAGAAGAAAGAATTGTGTAATGTGGCTTTATTTACACGTCTTCTCTTGCTCCGCGTTCTAGGAGTGAATTTTGTAGCAAATATGTAACATTAATCTTTTCAAAATTAAGAATATTTTTAGTTCATCTGTTAATGCCTGCAATATTTTATATTTGTATATATTAATACTGTTTGTATATATTAACACTGTTTGTATATACTAATACTGTTTGTGTTTCATTTCAGATTGCTTGTTGTCTCGAACTGGAAATACAAGATATCACTTTTCGACACCAGGATCATACCATGACGCTCGAGGTTTCGAAGAGAGTGCCTTCGAAACTGCATTCGGAAACCAAAATAGAGGATCTTGGGTGACCGTGAAAACTTTAATAGGAAATCCAGCTAACGTGGGATAGAAGAGGTGCAATGTAGCACATCTACGCACAAGAAATGCTGTTAAGAGAACAATTGGAGCTTACAATTCAGACATTTTAGATATTTAAATCAAGCTACAAATATACCAAGCATATGCCCATCAGATTGGAACATAGAAATAATAGAAAAATTGTTGGGTAATCAGATTCAGAGCTTAAAAAAAGCATTTTTTCATAAATTCAGTATTACTTTTTCCGGTGTGTACTGTTTGCTGTAAAATCAGTGCATGCAAATTGAAACTGTCATTTGTTAACACTTTACGTTTAAGTTCATTTTTATCAGTATAGTACAAAGATTATTTCTGCTTTACTTTTTTCCTTATTAACAAATGTATTATGAAACGATATTTTGTTTTAGTGAAGAAATTGCTGTTTAAAAAGTGTTTATGAACAAAACCAAATAGTAGAAATTTTAATGAACAGAAAATTTTTTCGCTTAAGTACAACTATCAAGCTATTGTAATTTAAAATGACCATCGTGTAAGTTTTACAGCAAAATCTCTTAAGCATATGCCAAAATATGACTTTTATCAAAATCTATGATTTTTACAAGTTTATGGGCTGAAATGTGCATATTTCGATTTTTGTTGATTATGATTAGCCAGATATTTATGATTAAGTAGTGCCTGAAGCACATTACTTGTGTTGATTGCAAGAGCCCATCAATGTTTTTAATTTGGAAATAAGTTCACACATTGTTAAGATAAGATAAAATGATTTTTATGGGCGGTAACAGCACTATGGCTTACGTCTTTCCCGTCACACATTGTTATTTAAACTGTAATTATATGTTGACTTTATTCTTTTGAATTAAAAATAAATTAGAAGTTATGGTAAATTAGTGGTGTCGACAATGTTTTCGTTAAGATTTAGTTGAATCTTAGTAACAGTGAAGCTTAGGTTATGTTGTTTATGTCTTAAGTACAGTGCGGTGAATTTAAAACCGGCCCTGAGGTACACTTTTAATTGCCTGTTCGATTGTTGTGTCAGTCTTGTATATTTGTAGCGGGGAGTAAGGGAGTACGAAGAACCAAGGTAAAGCGGTGTCCAAAATATTTTACATTTTTTTAAATGTTTCAATGTATAGTTCCACTGTTCCTTGATAGAAAAACATAGACATCATAGTTTCGAATTTATTTTGAAAATTCACTGACAATGGACCACTTGCCAGAGAATTGCCCTGAAACATTTAAAGTTATTCTGAAATGTGCTGCTAGAAATTTTGCAAATAATATTATTTTACTTTTATACAATATTTAAGCGATGCTAAAGAAATTTTCGGCCCTGTTCTAGGTTAGGGTGATGGGATGGGTACAGATCTGCCCGAAGTCAGGTGTATAACCTAAAGATTCTCGACAAGGTGAAATAATTATGGTTTGGCATTGCCTTCAATTGACTGGAGATGACACCCCAAGAACTGGTTGTATATTTTAAAGTAGATTCCGAACAAATTACAGTAGATATGTGTGTTGTATGAATACGAAGTCGAGGCGACGAACGAAAGCTCTTATCCATTGGGTTTGTTTTTCGACTTCATTTCCAGTCAATTTTGACTTGGGTATCATTTCCAGTAAACCAGGTTGTACAGACAAACTAGTCAGCTGGCTCAATGGATATGTGCATTAACGTTTTTTCACGAAAATGAGAATAATTTCGTATTTCAAGAATATTCAAAAAAGAACGTAATGTTTTCGATATGTATGATTTCCAACTTCATGGGTTATTAAAAAAAACATCGTAGAATGATTTTGACGGAATACGTTAAGAGTAGAAAGTAATTTGGTTTGCATAATTGTCTAATTACCAAAACTGTGAATCTGAGTAGTCACGTACTGGACCACCGTCCAGTTTAAAAGGTCAGACTGTGCCGCTACCTGCTGGCTGCGAATTGGTTTCAGTCTTTGAAATCTTCGCAAGTGTAACCCACTGTCATGTTAACTAAAAAGTGTAATTCATTTTATCAGCAAAATCAGTGATGCCCAACCTTGTTTTCACCATGACCACATTATAATTTAGCACTATCTTCGCGGGCCAGATCATCTTCTCACATAAATAGCATAGAAATCGAACGTTTTTTGCAGTTTTTAAACGCTAAAAACGCAAATGTTAGAAGGTCATTCGCACATACGGACAATTAATGTTTGTAAATATAGCAAGAGGCCAAAATCAAAGTATTCAAAACAAGTTTACCATAATAATGTATAAATTAAGGAGAAATAAAACCATCTTTCGACATGTTTATCATGGTAAACAAGTGCAACACATGTGGCGAACCGGAAAGGTAAATGCTGTGGGATGTAGGTTGGGCATCACTGAGCTAAATAAAATCGAATAACGCTCTTAAATTAGCAGTTTTTTTTAATAATACGACCTTACTTAGTAATTCCAACAAGCAATAAGTGGAAGCAATCGGTTGTCATGATTTAATCATTTGCTCATGCCGCTTTTCTTTACAGACTTCCTTTCATTCACAATGGTTCGTGGTGTCCTCAAATCTTGCAACGTTAATTTAACTTATTTTCCGAAGTCATACAATGATGAAATTTTCCACAGCGACATAAGTCGGGTGTCAATACAATATTTCGTTGTTACTTTCATATATTTCTATATATTTTAAAATAATATTTTAGTATATATATATATATATATATATATATATAAAATACTTTATACTAAAATAAATACTAACCTTCAACGATCTGTCGTTTGACTGCTTGCTGAACACTTTAGCGTTTGGGTCACAAAACATTAGCTTTAAAAAAAAGTATCCGAACACCGAAATAGCTTGAAAGAAAAAATACTTAAACTTTTTAAAAACACACTTTTCTTAAACAACTCGTAAGAAAAAGTAAATAATGTTGTTTATGCATGACTAAAAAGAAAAGCATGCGGCGCGCCATTTCAAGAATTTATAAAATTACTATATATGAAAGCGCGTCCCATGTTTTTCCTTTTAGTCATCAATAAACAAAGTTATTACTTACATTTTGGTACGAATTGTTCAAGAAAAGTGTCTCTTTAAAAAGTTTTTTTTAATTATCGTTTTGCTAGCGCAGCGTATTTGTCGCGATGAACTACAAACTATAAGTGTGTGTGGTATATGATATGGTTGCCATGGATTTCAATAAAGGGGGAAAGCGAAAGAAAAGACTGAGCGAAACGAATTAGAGAATTTCAAAGAGAAAGCAGATGCTTAAAGAAAAAGGTAGTTGTTTTATTTTCCTATAAAATAACAGCATTTTTGGTCGACAAATTTGTTTTAATTCAAATCAGAATGAATTAAATGAATTAGAACAGTCGAAAATAAATTCCCCAGCCAAAAGTACCAGGCCAGGCTTAAACTCGTCACATCCAGGACTTCTATGCATAATCTGCCTGATGTATGCGTCAATTGCGACATATCAATAATTTTTTTTCTAAACTAGGATTCAGTGAATGGGTCTCGGAACACGAAAGTTCAAATACTCATCACAACTCTACTCTTTCTGACACATGTTTCAGGAGAAAACATATTAAATTTCTCCATTTCAAAGATCAAGTTCCTTCAAGGAATCATCAGGTTTTAATCAGAAGGTGGATTCTAAAATGTAATTAGTGGCGATGTTCGATCGTCGTAATTAGCGGTGGGCACCTTGTTCATTTCGATTGAAGTCTTCCAAAGACAGATCTCTATGAAAACCTGCAAAAGATACTGCAATATAACAACATATCTCCTGAATATTGCATTTGTGATGAGCAAGTAATATGCATTGCATGGAGAATACAAAGAAGCAGTTTCATTTTTGAAGCAGGAAAACCTTAACCATGTCCATGTATTGTGCAGTACTCATGTAGCCAATTTGTTCGTTTGTGACCCAGCCTTACTGTGCCAAACATTTTATATTTCGGAAACATACAAGCAGCTTGTTTTTCTTTCAACGATTCTTACAGGAATATTGAGCAAAGGGTAAAGCCAATAACAGAAAGAAAGGAATAACAAATTGCCTTCCATCGGTGCCACAACATGGCTGAGCAAAGAAACTGCAACCAAGTTATATCGAAGTTTTGAAATCTGGGTGTAACTTTTAATGTAGAACGTCATCCCTGGCATGACACTTCAAAAAGAGACCAGCACTTCTAAAGCTTCAGCAGACAAAGCAGCCATGTCTAAGTGTACCTTTGTTCAATCAGAATTGACAGCATTGAACTCAAGACTTGTTTTGAAGCAAAAAGTCTTGATTAAATTATGAAGTATGAAAATGTACTGATTGTTTTCATTTACGTACAGATATTTGAATTTGAAGCATATGTTTATCTCCAATCTGTTCAACGATGTACTATACAAAAGCATATGGAATGGTAGACAACACAATTAGTCTGCAGAAAGAAGCCCAGAAGAACTTCGAGTAAGTTAATAAAACATTCTAAATTATCTGTAAAGTTGTGAGCGAAAGGCTGAAATCATTAGATTGATGTCGCTGGTGTATTAGGAAAAGGAAAAAGCAACCCCACGATGTATGCCCCGACGAAGCGCCGTCGTCAATATTTACGTTAAAATTATTCTGCATTAACACTTACAATGTTATAATGGATACAGCTGTAGCTAAGATTGAGATAAGTTCTCGCAGTACGAAACACCACGCTGACATGACTTGTTTTAATTCAAGTTAATCAAATAATTTTAGCATTCCATCTCGTGCCCTGGAACGAATATGTGAAATCTGTCCGACAATAAATATAGAAATGCTGAAGTAACAGTTAAAAATTCGAATAAGGGCGAAAACGTAAGACACGGAACCTCAGTGGTCAAGTACAATTCAGGGCTTATTCAGTTCAAGAAGCTAGCAAAGCTAAATCCTACCTCATTCTTAAACATTCACTTCTACCTATCTGAACTCACTACTCCGCAACACTCGGATGCATTAAAAACAGCAACTACTAGACCAGGTATTAGATCCAACTATTGGCATCTCAGGTTGGATAAATATCAAAGTTCCGTTTTAAGGTGCTTTATACACTTCCCCCAAACCTAAACCGCTATATCACCCCGGAAGCCTGCAACTAAACCTCGTTCGTCATACAACAATAACCTTGTATTCTCAAACCACTGAACCGAAAAAGCTGTGAAGGTACCGACACACATGTGCCACTAAGGATCTCTAGGTGATCGAACATCGATCGCATTTAACTTGAATGAAATTAATCTAAAGGTTCGAAAATTTTATTTAGTAAAACTTTACACTCATTGGTAAGTGAACATGGCAAAAGTAATCTCGAAACTAACTTCAGACTGTTTAGCGTGAGTTGTATATAATTAGTTGTTGTAATAGTTGTATTTTACATACCGATTTTATATTCAGCATATTGATAGAATATTTAGTTGTTTGTTAGAGACGAATAATCCTATCCAGCCCATGCAGTGAAAGTTCTTGATCATTTATCCCGTATAAATTTTCAGTAGATTAGGTAATAGATTAAGTTAGTTTAAAAAAAACTGGAACTCGCTGTGACAGGACATTTCGTGGATTCTGTTCTCGTGGTCAAATCAAATTCACAAAGGAATCCATTTCTCGCAATATTTTCTAAGATTCGTTTACAATGAAATTTGATATGTATGTTGTAAACAAAACCTCCTCAGAACAAGTAGGAGACTGACAGAACAGCACAAGAACCAACAATTACAGTCGCCACTTGCTAGAACCTTCTCTGACAACCCAGATTAAAGGGGGTGCTAACGCCGTACAGAAACAGCATAAGAGCCGATCATATAAAATGCACTTTCGGTCGCGTCCCCGTGAAGCCTCGTTACACTCCACCAACCGAGGATTTACTTCCCTAAAGAAGGGTAAAGAAAGAAACGTGAAACTTCACATTCAAACGGGCTAGTGGGTAACATTCGTAAATACTCAATTTTCAATGACACTCAGACTGGACACTGGCTAGCTGAACCTTCTCAGCGAGGTCATTCGAGAAACGCATAACTGATTCAAAACTTAAATATTGAGCTACTTCTACTTATTAAAGCTTTCGCAATTAACATTTATAAACCCTTTTTACTCATAGTTTATTTCAGTAAAGTAACATATTTGGTTTAGTTGCGAACACACAGAGTAACATTTTGTTCTAGGTTAGGTAATACAAAATTTACTCTAATAAATCATTTCTGACAAGGTAGGAAAATACATGACTTAAAGAATCTCGACAGATCGTAGCCTCGATTTGGAAGAAAAATAATCTATTTCGATTTCATCTGTTCTGTCTATTATTATGTATCTGCACATTTGAAACCAATTGGACAGAAATAAGGTTTCACAAAATGAGTTCACATTTACCAATTCAAGTCCAAATTCTTATTTTTCGAAATAGTTTGTAAATCACTGCTTTTTATATGAACATGACTTCGCATAAGTTCAGTTATAATAAAAAATTCGAAATTCTGAACCTTTCTTGAACACCATATGAAAATTTACAGTTGACGTTGGGTCAGTTTCATTAAAATCACTTATTCCAATACGTTCCAAACAGTAAGTAAGGCAAGTACAAGGCTAACCAGAAATACTAAAATTCTCACATTTTAGCACTCTATCAATGAATCATTGATTCCCGACCAATGACAAAGGACGACACTGTTTACCCATTCGTTTGAGATCAGCACAGTAAAAATCCTTCCCTTTTGAAGCTTAATATAAACGAAATAAAACTGTCAAAAATAAAATACAATGGAACGGAGCTTCAAGGTCGTTGCAATGTTTTGGTTCACAAGATAAATATTGACTATTTTGATGCACGGAACGCATTATTGAGCTACTGAAAAGTTTCTGTGTTAAACCCGTATGTTAATAAAAGTTCATATTGACAACATGGTATTACTTTAGCTTACGTCCGGCATGATTTTTCGGAACGAAATAAGTCACATGTTCATGAATCGGAATCATGGTAATGTTACGCCATAGTGATAATTTCCATACCACCATTGATGTTTCGTTACAAAAAACAAGGACAGTATGTCGAGCAAGCGATAGCGAGGGACGACGGGTTAGGAAAAGCCAGGTTCGATATTTCATCTTATTATTTGTGATGCAAATCACCTTTAACAGACACCACTTGTGACTGCTCCATTTACGTTTCCAAATGGAACGCCCGACGTATACTAAACAGAGGCCGACAACATTACTATTTCTTCGATTTACACTATATTTAACGCACGAAATTATGAAGATACTTCATCAGAATAAAGGTTTCATTAAAATGTTACGTCATAGTGGCATTTATTTCCATTCACAATTGATGTCTTGCTACAAAAATTATGGTCAGTATGTCGAGTAAGCGGTAACGAACGAAGACGGGTTAGAAAAAGCAAGTTTAGATATTTTTCTTCATTATACGCAATGCACATCACCTTTGACAGACACCACCTGTGACTGCTCCATATATGGTTGCAAATTGAACGCCCGATGTATACTAAAGAAGGGCCTAAAAGACAAATAGTACTGAAGCATACTATGCATGTAAATGTTCACCTGTGCAACGTGATTTCTCGATGCTTTTCCACTTCTAACTGCATTATTTATTTATTTCTTCCGTCTTTAAACGACAATGATATACTGCACAAGTCTGCACTTTAATGTTTATAGCACTTGTACGTTAAAAAATTAAATGCACCTTAAAATGATCGTGATATTATTACATCATATAAGAACAGACTACGTTATTGTCGGTCCTACGCACATGGTTTCCAACCATTTCCATTATGAGGATAGTACAATACACTCTAAAATTACCGTATTTTTGCTTCTTGGATCGTACACTCCGCACGTAGATTTTTTATGAAGTATTTCATTATATGCTAATTTCACTCGTATAAGAAGCATAAATGGTTTTTCTTGAACGTCTACTGAATGATCGTACATTTGGAGCAGATCGTACAAGTTAATATCGTATTTGAACATACATTATCGTACATGTCCGTCCGGGTTGTACTGGTTGGCAACGGTGTGCGCTCCGTATTTCCCTCTGCTCCCCACCGGCTTCTCACCCCTCACCGAGACACCAACCTTAGGCTCTCTCTATTTTTTATAAGCTCTATGCTCAGATGGGCCCATTCCGGACAACAGTGAACACTTTCTGAATTCCGGTGATGACGTAAGTTGTCGGAGTTTGCGGGAAACTTATTAATCCAAAGATCAATGTATAACTAAGCGAGCCTCTGACAGGGAAATATGAGTAACAGTAGCGTTCCTAGTGTCAGGGAAACGCAACACCAAACAAAATCGATATTCAGTACTTCGCGTGGCATGACAGATTTGGTTCTAACTTGTAAGTCGAATTCGATAAGGATTTTTAAATTTCCCGGTTATATGATAGGTAAATCTCAAATGTTACCATATATCATGGATTAGTGAAGTCTAGGCTAATTTCCCTGTCGCGAGAGACGTGATAGCATGACTTGCCCTGATTGGCTGCGATTGTCGTTACCTAGCTGGCAATTTCCAAAGCTAGAATATAGACAGATTTCTCTAAACGGATACTCTTTGCTTAACGACAGTGTCTGCCAGTTGCGTCATACACCATTGAGCCAATGTAAATGCTTTACATGTTATTTACATAGCTTGGGTTTCACTAACCTTCGTTAAGAATTTAACAAATCGTTAAGGAAGATTTGTCAATTAATGATTCGTTAGAGACAAAGGTTGGTGAAACCATCGACCTCCATTAATACTATGCTGGACTGACTGCAGCCATTGAAAATATCATGTATATGTGAAGCTAGGGAGCGGGGAGGAAGCTTAATCTCGTTTGTCCACTTCCAGTCTAAACCAATATGGACCAAAGTTTCGATTCTAACGCAGTTTTATACGCTTGATATCGCTGTGTGGCCCGTTTTTTAATTTATGTCTTAATTATTGCAAAACAGGAAATATTATTTGCAGTATTTTCTATTGTATACAGAGTACGATATATTATTACATTAATAACTCAGGAATTAAGACTTAAATCAAAAAACGGGCCACATAGCGATATCAAGCGTATAAAACTGAGTTAGAACTGAAGCTTTGGTCCACATCGGATTAGACTGGAAGTGGACAAACGAATTTAAATATTTGCTCTGGCGTCTATCTTTAAACACTAAGTAGTTACTCCAGTATAGTTTACGTAGAGCTCGATGGGTGAAACCTATCGATTATATTCTAGTTAGTATGAATGTGTTCACAAATTGAAAAATTATGAAACAACTTGATACTAATCGAGTAGCACTTTGTTTAGTTTTATATTCATGTTATGAGGCAATCTCAATAGTTGGGTGGAAACTGCTTCAGGGAATGCAACTACTGCTTTGATCAGAAATAAAGGAGTCAAGTTCGATTTCCCTTAGTTTGATCAGAACTTTTCCTATCGCTATTTCTTGAATAGCGATTAAAGTAATTTTAGGTAATACAGCTATTCAATATTAGTATTTATTTGTGTCTATAGAGATGGTATTCCATTTCCGTAGCTGGAATAATTAATTGTGTAGTATAGTTTTAATTTTTAATAGTCGGAGATTCGTATGCCAACATTATCTGTTATTGTGTATATATATTTGTCGCATTTCCGCAACAAAACATTTGTCACGGTTGTGTGTCTCCAGCGACAGGTCTGATTTTACGCAACTATTTCGCGATTTTTAACTTTCGTCTAGTCCTCAACCCTATCATGCCTAAGCTTAAGATGGATCGTATCACAAGAAGTTTTCTTAATGCTATTAATTTAAATTATACTAAAAAGCCACTAAGATGGAGCACAGTTGTTACATAAAGGTTAGGTTAGGTTTGGATAAATGTTGCACGGATCCATAACGCATCCTTTCCCGAACTGCACTTGAGGCACTACGTCCGAAATGTTATCGTCCAGTCAAGAGGGCTCCGTTAAGCGTGAATTCCGAAAGTGTCGTAGCTGATCAAGTGACTTAGTGACGTACGAACAATGCTAGGATTAATTCACAGAAACAAAGGATGAAGGTGCATGTAACTTCATACTTTATTCGAAATATTTTGCTATGATCATATTCAGCTTTATAACTGATGTTCGTGATTGAGGATCACAAATGATGAAAAGAACGTAAAAGTCAGCAATTGATGGATATTAAAACCGAATGAAAGCTGAATGCATAAATTTTCAAGGAACTATTTCACCTGTTCCCTATACTGTCTGTTGTTTCTCCTTATTGACGCAAGTTCAGCAAGAGATTTGCCTCATATTTCTCTATTTTTTTATCCGAATTAAATGGTTACCTTCCCGGTTCGTATAACCAGATTAGGTCATATAACTCTATATTAATCAACAGATTGCATATACTAGTGTGTTCAAACGCAGATTATCAACACCTAAAGGCTCTTCGGTATTGCAGGGAATATGAAATATTTCCCTAAACGACGGGAAAAGTTTTTTTTTCGTATCGAATAATGTATGTAATTTTCTTTTTATTTATTTTTTAATTCAGTAATTGCAGTATTCGATTTATTATAAACCAGGGGGGGGGGATACTAAAACTAGCGGTTGCTTGTAAGTTTTCACCTGCTCCTGTTTGGGTAAATTACAAACACTTTTTTCCTGGTTGGAATGATATTCGGAATCAACAACCAAGATACCGGTAGTTAAATTATTAGATGGCGTTACTTGCAACTGATCGTCTGCCTTTTGAGGTGTGACGTTTTTTTTTTTCTGACGACGTTGAAGATATTCTAAAGTTAGGAAATTAAGATTTGATTATTTATATTTTTGCAATAGTCATCTAATGCATTGCATTTTTATCAATCGCCGGGAATATAATCAAATAAATAGTTCATTTCATTTTAGCGAGCAAATTTGCCATCGGAGAAATATCCAATGAAATTAAATAAAACGATCAAAGTAATAAAATTAAATTACTTTAGTACTGCTCGACCTCACATGTTATACTCTAATTGAAAGTAGTGGCGTAGGCAAGTAGACAGTGCGAGGTCCGTCCTCCCAAGAGGAGAAAATTATTTTGACATTTCAGCAGCAAGTGCTGTGAAACCTTATACGCCCAGTCTGTCCATCTGTCGACAACTTTCAACTCAGGAACTACTAGGGCTAGAAAGGTGGTTGAGGTGTCGCTCGAAAGGTTTTGGCAAGACTAGCTTCAATCAAAGGGCGGCGCCAGAGATAAGGGGCAATTTATATCCATAGAAATACCGAGTTGTCCCATAAGTAATGTCGTATGTCCAATGACGCCATCTGACAAGCGAATAGTGAAGTAGACGGCATGTGCTATAGCTGAGTCATATAGGACACTTGATTGTGCAGTAGTATGTAAAAGGAGAACAGTCTACTCAACGTTTTAGAAGTGTGGCTTGTGTTTGATCATGACAGTGAAGGAGGACCAGATATGGCATATCATGGTGTATGAATTTCACCAGGGACATCCAGCCAGCGCAGCAGCACGAAACATCAATGCGTATATAGTCAGGGTACTGTGGATGTGCGAAAGTGCTAGAGGTGATTCCAGAGGTTTTGGTCTGCGGACACCAGCCTCACCGATAATTCACGAGAAGGGAGACCTGTGCAGTTGGACACCGATGCCCTGCGAGCGGCGGTGGAGGCAAAACCAATGCAGACTGTTAAAGAACTGGCCAGCGAACTCCATGTCACACATTCGACAGTTCATCGTCATCTGCAGGACCTTGGGTATGTGTCGAAACTCGGAAAATGAATACCCCATGCGTTAACGCTTCAACAGAAGCAGCAGCGAGTTGACATCTGCAGTTTCCTGTTCATCCGTCACAGACGTGAGCCATTTCTGGACAGAATGGTGACATGGGATGGAAAGTGGATCCTCTATCATAAAATTTCACACAAACGGCAGTGGGTACCTAAAGGGGGGCCCTAGGAACGTGCCAAAATAGGATCTCCACCCCTGCAAAGTGGTGTTGAGTGTTTGGTGTCATTTCCGTGGGATAATCCATTTTGAGCTCTTACCACGTAACCAGACCATCAATGCAGATGTCTACTATCAACAGCTTGAACGCCTACGGACTGCATTGTTGAGAAACGTCCTGCTCTGTTTAATAGCAAGAGTGTGCTCATCTACGGTGATAACTTTCGCCCACACACTGCAAGAAGGACCTGTGCTAAGATTGGGGAATGTGGCTGGCAGAAACTCTCCCACGCGGCGTTTTCACCAGATCTTGCACCAAGAGACTACTGTCTTTTTCGCAACTTGCAAAACCACTTTCCGGGGAAACACTGCAAAATGAGGATGACGTGCGACGAACTAACATAGGGTAGCACAATCCAACCTAATTTAACCTTCACTCCTTTGAATGATTCGGGGAGTTTCCATAGAGTAGCCCCAACTTTCTAATCTGACATAGAAAGATTTTCCTTATAATACTTTTCCTAATAATATCAGGCGGTTCTATTGTAATTTAGTATGTGCACGGCTTACTTGATCCAGTTGCATAGTCCCTTGATTATTAGGGGATTCGTTCAATCAATATTGTTCCTATGAAACAGGTAAAAAACAATGGTTAAATTATATAAATCATGGGACAATAAAGGAATAAAATTTAAATTAGGTTATATTATATTTTAACGGGTACAAGATTTGTTTGATTCCGATATGGCACATTTGATTCACTTTCAAAGCTCTTTTTTATTCAGAAACGAAAGATTCGTTCAAATACTATCATTACTATGAGAATGTAAAGAACAATAGTTAACTTAAAAAATATATTTTGTTAAAAAAAATGAAAAATATTAAAATGTCTTAGGAGATGACAGTTAATTTAAATCGATTAACTTTAAATCTAACAATTGCTTCATTATTTAGCTATTCAATTTTAGTGGATTTGTTTAACACAACGCATAACTACTTTTCTTTGCATACATAGTGTTATTTATATTTCGTTTCTGTGCCTGCGTGTCGTATATCTTACAAAAAAATAGTTACTTAATCAATGTTATTCAATTATATCAAAAAGAAAGCGTTTATTAATAAAGAAATGATGATTCCTCGTATATGCAAAGGTAAAAACGTCTGAACAAATGGCAATCCCACTTTGCAATGAGATCTACGAATGAAGATATGCTTCTATCGCCGACTGGGTAGCCGTGCGGTCTAAGGCGTTAGGCCAACGACTCAAAGGTCCCGGGTTCGGGTCCCGGCATGGGTTTCTTTTCACTCGAACGTGACGGGTCGAAGTCAACAGTTACTAGGCTGGCCCATATAATATAAAGTTTACCAAAGTTTTATAATTATGCTCTATCCTTCTGTTTTGATAGTGGTTGACTGAGAAATAATGATAAATGAGTAAGTCTTCTAACTTTAAATAAAGGTGTTGAGTGCATCGATGGGGTCAGGCGAACAGAAGGTCGATCCGCGTACATGTGTCCAATATTGAATCGATCCCTCTGATCACAGAATGGACCGAACCGAGTGGTTAAAAGCGCAGGAGAAAGCCAGTAGCCTGTTGAGTCACTATCGCAAGCGTGTGTTGTGTGCATCGTGGCTCCAGAGGGCTTTGAGAGTTCTACGTAGTTGCAGTTTTTAACGCCAAACATTCCCCTCTACGAACGTCATTTATCCGGGGAAAAGTGGAAGTATGTGGCTACACTAGATGAGGCATGGGTGTATTTATCAGACTATGGCAAAGTTCGAGCCATCGTTTACAATTCACGCGATGAAAAATCCCGTCCCGAGTTTATCCGTCATTCCAAAGCAGCTTTCTCGAAGGGACTTATGGTTGTTGCAGGATACTGCTATCAAGATAAGCTAACTCTTCCTCAGGTCCCTAAAAGCTGTAAAATCAACTCTGCCTTCTTTCAGCAACGTATCCTGATCCCAATTTATACAGACGCCCTGCCTAATTTGTATGAAAATACCATCAGTCAAGTCTCTGTGCATATGGATACCCTCTGCATCCCACACGTCTCATTCTACCCGTAACTTCCTGCAACAGATGGCGCAAGATACCGGCATTCAGGCTATTCCATTTCACGATATACCGGTGGTCACCGGATGAATTCCTGCGGTTTTGGCCTTCTGAAAAGGGCACTTGCAACTTGTTGTGTCACCACTTTCCGGGATCTGTGGAAAGCCTGTAGAGAGGAGTGGCCTTCTACAATGGAAGTTACGGTGCAGAGCTTTTGCCAGGACACATGGTGATCGCATTGAGGCCAACCGATGGTGATCCCGTGGATTTTCGTAAGGTAGGTGCTAATTAAAAATTGGACACATGTACGTGAATCGACATTCTGGATATGTGGAAAAACTCTCTCTTTTCAATCTGAAAGCACTTCCATTAAAAATAGATATCGGAGAAGTAAATCAATAAGTACAATTCAAGGTTTCGAAAGCTACTAGAGTTTACAATAGGTTTGATTCTTGCATATGAAATAATTAAAAGAACCTCACATAATTGTATAGTCGAAGAATATCAATGGTCTCCTAGAGTTGTTGACTAGAACCAATTTGTTAAAATTTTCGAGAAACAGATTTCCAGATTCATTTCCGATTATCAGTGTTTAATCATGTTTAATAGTAATGTGATTATTAACCCTACAGCGGTCGCGCTCTTGCATTATACTAATTCGGTCGTGTGGGGTCCGCGGACCCCAGTGATAAATACACATTTATAGACAATTTTAATTTTCGCTATGGAATGAATTTACTTCTTTAGTGTGTCTAATATACGTTCGACTAAAAATAATTATTTGCTGGATTCGATTACTTATTGTAATATCGATCTCTAAATATAATGTGTTTGAATACCAAATTGTCAGAGAAAAGGAAACGAATCCGGTTACGTTGGGTCTGCCTGGACCCCAACGTATACAGTACTCGATTCATATATATTGGTATTTAATTATAGAATATTTTACTAATAATGAACGTCATTTAATCTTTCATTTACACAGAAGTACCATAAAAATCTCGAAACGAAAATTCGAAAATTTATAAACGAAAAAATTAATTAAAATGATAAACAAATAGTACAACTGAATCCGGTCGCGTGGGGTCCGCGCGGTTCATCATGGGCAAACATCGTATACGCCAGTAGGTAGAGTGTAATGAAAAAATCAGCTACTGGAAACGAACAGAAAGGCGAAAACAAATCACTTCTACAAACTAATTCAAATATCTACTGGGATCCGTGCGGACCCCACGCGACCGCTTTAGGGTTAATTTACATTGCAATTCATCACTTAATTTTAGTTTGTGTTTGTCATTAATCTCTTTCTACTTGCCTCCATCTAAAACATTAATTTTCTTATTACTTTAAAGTAGCAAGACTCCATTTCATATTAATTACCCATTATGTATTAATTCTTTAATAACATATTATTTCAAATTCCTTCATTTTTATTTTCATTAATTTCATTTCTTTAGTTGTAATTAATACAAAACACATTGCATCATTAACAATTTATTATATTATAGTTCCTATTCACTGATCAAAGTACCATCGATTCGACTCAGTGATCGACTTCACTGATTCGAATCACCGGTACTTGGTAAAGTGAATCGGAACTGTGAACCATGTGCGTGTTAATCTGTATTGGTTCCTTAAATTTATAATATATCTAATAAATAAATGACCGTTAAGGTTCTATTATAATTTAGCGCGTACACGGGTTCTTTCATTTATTTGATTCAGTTTCATAGTTCCTGCTCCTATTGACTTCATATAGGAAAATCAAACGATTCGTTCAATTCATTTTGTTGCTAAAAACAGATAAAAAACAATGGTTAACTAGTATTAATCATGGAACAATGAAATAAAATTTAAATTAATACTTGCTTCATATATAAATAACAGTTAATTTAATTCGTTTAGTTCAAAATACAATAATTAGTTCATTATTTGACTACGTTTTAATTTATTCATTAGACAAAGACAAATTAATTTATTTATTATCGGAACCATTTGATTCCGATATGCTTCATTTGATTCACTTTCAAAACTCCTTTTTCACTCAGAAACAAATACTCGGAGCTGAATTTTGTTCTAATATACCGGAGTGATTTTCCGGTAGTTGATGAACTTTCTTTTTGCTCTTCTGTAAAATTTCATATGTTGGACATGGAATGGAACATTTGTGATCTAACGACGAGCTATTTCCTGTAAAAAAACAAAAACAAAAAGCAAACGTGGTAATCTCCTTAATATGTTTTTCAACTGTGTAGGTTACATTGACGAGAATATATGGCAAAACCGTTATCTCTCAAGACGGCGCCTGACGTAAAATTAAGTGTCCTGTTGTCATTCCAATTCATTACAAGTCATGGTTCTCGAAAATTCACTTAAATCTTCACATTAATTTTAGGTTGTGTTAGTATAGGTAACTTTTCTATTTCTTGCGCACCGTTTAAGTAATCAATATAAATGTGATTATTCGGTTATCAACTTCTCTTTCATGGATAGTGTATTTTCCATTCAAATCTTTGCTTTTATATACTTAAGATAAAATAAAATAATTGCTAAGTAAAGCAATACGTTTTAATTAAAAACTAAAAACATGTAACAGTTTCGCCAACTAACTAACTACTTGGCTTTCATCAGACACACTAAATTAGATGAACAACACAACTTCTAACGAGACAGCTATCTGGTTCCTGATTGTCTCACTGACAGCCAGTCCGGTAACCGTCTACACGAGATGAATAAATAACTAACAACATATCTTCCCTTCCCCCTGCTCCTACTACATTTAAGCATATATTTCCAAAATAAACTTTGACTTGTAGAATTTTTTATTGTTATAAGTGAGATAAATAAAATAAAAAGCAGGTAAATAGAAATTAAGAGGAAACTAAACTAAAATTTAAAAACTTAAAACTTTAAGAAATAAAAAATCTACATCTTACACCAAATGTACAAATTATATTTTAAGGCTTCATAATAACTTATTCCACTGTTCATCAATTTTAAGTCCCGAGTTTAAGTCACTTTTTCACCTTCCACTTCTATAAATCTTGCCTCTTTCCATTTTCTGACAGTCCTTCTATCTTCCTGTCCCAGCGCTTTCACTTTACTCCAATCCACTAAATGTCCCGTGTCTCTCTTATGTTTGTAGATAGCACTTCTTGTCCCCTCCCCCGCCTCCCCCATCATCTTTTTATTGTTTTATCCGCTCTCTTAACCTCTTTCCCGTTTCCCCCACATAACACATTTCACAATCACTGCACTGGGTTCTATAAATTACTCCATTTTTCTCCATCATTCCCTTCTCCTCTTCTCTCTTATTACCTCCAGTAGCCCCTTGCTTCCTTCCCTGTTCGTTAAAACACCTCCCATCTTCTTCAGCATTCTCTTTATGACTTCTGTTTCTTCTTCTATACTCTCTATCCCCCATCCCAATTTCTCTTCTTTTCCCCTCTCAGTGAATGTTGTTAATTATTAATTCATCTCGTGTAGGCGGTTACGGGATTGGCTGTCAGTGAGCCAATCAGAACCAAATAGCTGTCTCGTTAGAAGTTGTGTTGTTCACGTAATTTAGTGTGTCTGATGAAGCCAAGTAGTTAGTTTAAAACGTATTGCTTTCCTCAGCAATTATTTTATTTTATCTCAGGGATAGTGGTTTTCAACAGAGCTGATTCATTGTTTCAAGAACTGGTGATTCGATTCTGTGACATCACTTGTCACAGATTTCATTCACCGCTGCTTGGATCAGTGAATCGAAACTGTGAACCATTTGCGTGTTAATCTGTATTTGTTCCCATCAGATATTATATAGAATGTCTGGTTTAATATCCAAGTATGAAATTGAGAAACTAAACTAATCAAACAACATTTTACTTAACCTACCTAATCGGATGTTCTTTGGGTGCTTTCTCGGATGAGAAATCACCATGTTCAGTACATTATCTGAAGGACTAGAGACGTTACGTCCAATTAAAGATGACTTAAACCAACTAATATAAATTAAGCAAATCGAACAAAACTTAATGTAATAATATTAGGGAAGAAAATTAAAAAAGTGATTTTATTTGTCATATAAAGTATATTCAAGTGTAATATTTTAATATGTAATCACTGCAAAGGAATATAACAGAAAAACAAGCAATATGAATCATATCAGTATTGTGAATACATGTGTTACAAAAGTAATAATAAGGTGAGTTCCCAAAGTAGATAATTCATAGAAACAGTAGTAGGTTGATATGACATAAATAATCATTTAAGAAACACATAAATGAATGATGTTATCTCTCAACACCTGCGAATATGGAGCACTGAAGTTTATGTGAATGTTACATCTATTGCACAAGAGCAAACACGCGTCAGATCTAAGAGAAGTATCGGAAACCATGAGTAATGATTGTTTAATAGCGGAAATAAGTGATAAGCGGTATATGTGTAATTTAGATAATGAAAACAGGACGAGAAAACGATGCAAGAACGATTCACAGTTAACGCAATTCTTCTGATATCAACGCTCTTCTTAATTACGAAACAAGTATGTATCATGTGTGAAGACACTTAGTTATTCCTTTCCGAATTCAAATTTGATTAATAACTATAGTTCTATCTAGTGTTCGATTTGTGCAATTTCCAGAGAGGGGAAAGAAATAGTGAGATATGTATTATATGGTATTTTGGGATCGTCCATATCCCAGGTTACAGGTATATATATATCTGTAGAAAGTACTAGAGAAGATTTTTGCCGAGAGGGGAATAATCCCAACCATCTCCCGCTACAAATCGAACACTGGTTCTATCTGTATGAGACCCCAAGGACTTTCCGACATCCACAAGATAAGAAATTGTAAAACATTCGCTATCAAAACAATGACTATAATAATTCATGAGAAAGGACCTCAATTCGGAACTAAATAAAACCATATCTTCTTTGATTCTTAAAGCACTCTTCCATCGGTACTCGTGCAGTCTGTGTTGTTAGCTTAAGTCTGTAGTTCGTATCCAGATAGTTCAAGACTTTGACTTTATAAATTCCAGATGGAACAGAACATTTAATATTGTACAAAATCTTTGTTTCTCTACAAGACAACTGAATTGTGTTTGGACATTATAAATAGACACACTTTATACCAAGTGAATAAGAACAGTATAACACCAACTATGAACTTCACGTCTGATATCTCTTTTAAGTTTGAACATTTATTTATTACGTCAAATGAGCTCCACTTCGGAAACTGTCTCAGTAACAACAACAATCAAGCATAGCTGGGTAAGTTGAGAGCTTTGGTATTATGGTCTAATTCTCTGAAATCTCTGCTTTGAACATATTGTGAACAAGTATCTTTGGATATATTGTAGTAAAGTATGTAGCATGTTTGAACAAAATGTAGGTAAAATTAAGTCACAGTTTTTGGCATATTCCATTGCTATTCACGACCCTTTTATACTATGTGCAGATTTAGATAATTACAATAGATTCAAAGAGATTCCCTCTCGTTTTCTTTCATTTATTAAAAGATGATTTCTAGGTACTCATGTTTATGTAGTAATTATACTTAAAGAGAGCTACGCCAAAAGCCCAAATTAGAACGCCAAGCGAGTCCAATTATGAGAACCTAGTATCACTCTTACACTAACTTTCACCGTTGTGAATGATTCAGAGAGTATCTAGAGTACCTTACCTAACACACGAGACTACGTAATTTCATCAAACATTGTATAGAATACCTGATGTAATACATTGCCTTATATAATACAAAACTAGACTAAATAGAAATTTCTCTAAAATTTATTAAATATAAACACCTATCGTTCTCATTGTTCGCAGCCTTTTTCAATGATTGATTTGTTTACGTCCTTTAGGCATAGCATGCTCAGGTAGGTATAGGCTAGGGGAGAGGGTCTTGTTATTAGGTACCATCTCGACATTTGCCTGGTGAGACAGGAAAAATCCTGGGAACGTGTTTGGAATGGCATCCGCTGGGATCGTTGTCAGGACTTTCCGATTGTTAAGCCAACGGTCTACGAACTGAGCAACTACCGCTCGGTCGCAACATTGTTCACTGTGTAAAATTGTTACTTCGCGATAACGAAACATTTAAAAATATAATATTCGACTAGAAATGATTACGACATGAAAATCCACGTTACATGCGATATTCACAGTTCTCATGCAATACATACCTCTGTAAAATACTTCAGTGATGATAAATCAAAATCGATTAAATTAATCCTCGTGCTCAGACGTTTTCGTTACACACAACACACTTGACGATATAAATTGCGCGCGTTATTCACTAGCTGATGCTCAACAGCTGATTCACATCACTCTTCTCGCCTATGACATCCTATACGCACTTGGACGAAATTTCGTTCAGGGCGTAGCATAAATAGACACCCCATGTCAATAACCGGGTATGAAATCATCAGGCTCCAGGGAAAATCCTCTGCATACTCCCCTCCGCTACAAATCGAACACTGGGTAAGTGCAAAACCTCTACCCGTTTTGACATGTAATAGATTAGCAGATTACTGACCTCACATATAACCATTGTCGCGCTTGAATCGGTAGTCACGTAATCAGAGGAACATTAGAGTAGGCACAAGTAGTGAGTGTGGACGAGTAGACAGGAACATCGTGTCGGTGAAATGTAGACCGATAAGGAGCACATCAGACACTGTTTACTTTTTGATTTCGATAAAGGTAGTATTGCTGCCACAGCCTGCCGCAACATTCATCATGCGTATGGTGAAGATGCAGTTGACGATAGCACATGTCGTCGGTGGCTTTGAAAATTCAGGAACAGAGACAGAAGCTGCCAGGATCAACCACAGTTTGGACGTCTATCAGTATTTTCCTAAGAGGATCTCGCCAAGCCATACGGAAGAGCTCGAATCGAACCGTGCTCCGTACTATCCTCTAAGTAATGGCCAAGTTGAACAACAGACTATGCAGTGTACATGGTGTAAAGTGTTTACTCAAACGAGCATTGCGAGGCAGTAGCCTATCGAATTGGAATAAGGTGTTAAAAAATATACAACGAGACCTACAATTAGAGCCTCTTTTAAGTGGTAAATCATCGGTTGAGGTAGTATATTCTTTTCAACCAAATACAAGATTCAACAATTTATATCAACAAATGTATCAAGAACCACATGATGAACAAAGATTAACAACTCATCTGAAGAAAGAAGCAGATGAGAATTTCCCTAGAATTGGCAAACAAGTTTGGTATAGAAATGCTCCTCACAAGACATCAACATATAATCCGAGTTAATTGTTTATTAAAGGTTGAAATCCAAGGACAAATTCGCACATTGCATCTTGATCACATACGATACACTATACCTGAGACGCACAATGATACAGCTATTCAGAATTGGTGGATGTTAGATCAGAATATTAACAAAAGAAAAGACATAGAGAGAAAAAAGACAACAATGAGATCACAGAGCGTACCGAAACTAAGAGAAACACTTTCAGTGAGAATGGTATTAATACGCTAATGAAGAGTAGGTAATAAAGAATCATTTGAAATATATTCAAAGTTTCTTTTGAAATGTTGTGACATTTGACATTGATCCAATAAATTGAAAAGTGAATTTTTATGATTGTATGTAGTCTACTATTTCATTTACATTCAATGTTAAAGACATGCGATTTGCTAATTAGTTCATGTTGAATTGAGTAGATTAGCTTAGTTATATTGATAGGTTTACATTAATTCAAAATATGATTGAGTTTATGTAATTATGAGTGTGATATCAAAGATGATGATGAGAAATAAACTGAAATGCTAAATTAATATAGCTAGGTTAGATTATTATTTCTTTGGCTAGATTATATAGCTCAGCTTGAAACGTGGGTGGTTGTTAAGTAGATCAATCAGACTATGGGTATTATTAGTAGATTTTGATAATAGATAATAGATCTGTAAAGATGGCAAGAAGTAACTATTTATTGATTGAAAAAAAAGCATACAGTTGATTCTATAAACATCATTGCAATACCTGAAAGGAGGTAATCTGAATGCAATTATTGAAAATATTAGAAAGTGATATTACTTTTGAGGTAAAAGTAAAGTCGGAATATTATCTTCATGTGTATATATTGAGTGGTAGTTTACTTATAAACGTGTGTCCAGTGAGTGAAGTTCATTATGTACGGTAACTGTTAATTATGTTACTAGATGGATAGTCAGTCTCAGTTTTTACCATAAATTGAGAATACTGCCTTCAACTTGTTCCTAGTGGAATGAAGAACTTAATTTAAAAATTACTGTTTAAATAAAGAAGAAGAATATATATTGTTGTAGTTTTGCTTATGAAAATGTCGGGTGACGAATTGAACTTTAGTGACATTGTTGGGAATAATTGATGAATGGAGAACTAGTCTAATTATGTGGTTCATGATATAAGGCTTATTGGATGTAATATGCATCAAAATGGTAATAAAGATATGTTGAACTGGATGAAGAAATAAGCATTTATCATATACTGTTATTGAGTAGATATGTATCAGGTAGTAAGGAGATATTATTTACAGCTGTGGAGGACTGTTTCTTTACATCTTGAGTTTTCATTAATTGTCATACTGGCCTTTTACACAAGTAAGCCGTTCTGAAGACCTTTTACATCTTCAGCTTGTATATGATTTTATTATTTTAATTAACAGCTAAGTTTTAACGTGACAAAGATAAGGGACTTCCCGCGTATCGGGAAGGGCGTAAGCCATAGTGCTGTTACCGCCCATAAAATTAATTTTATCTTATCTTATCTTGGAGGACTGTTACACGTTATCCAGTAATATAGATAACTTACTTGTATGCATAGGCAAACTTTAAGTTTGCCATATACAAACAGGAGCCTCATAGTACGTAGCTTTGAATAACCTTTCGTATTCGGACTTTAATCGGAATCACACCTAATAGTCCTAACAGCTACTTTCTTGAAACGGAACTACTTTAGTTCTTCTTGGTTATAAGAACCCACACTTCCATCAAGCAAAACTCTTGCCTGAATAAAAATAATAAAGAGTAATAATTCTAGGGAATGAAAATAATATAGAATAACAGATACGGAGTTCATAATTTTGAACCACGAAAACAGGGAAGGTTTCAAAAAATATTGATGGAAGATTTAAAGAATGTTTTTTATTGAATGTAGTGATTTTTAAGATTAACTTAGGGGCAGATAACATTTAACGTTGCTATTTTGTTAACTATTTGGTCGAATACAGTGTGCGAATTGAACTTTTTATCCAGGGTGGATAAAGTATAAGCACGGTTTCAACAGATTATATATATATATATATATATATATATATATA
>JAGDQP010002222.1:82512-108035 GCA_022664845.1 Lepisma saccharinum
CAAATAGGCTAGTAAAAGTTCATAATACCCTTGTCACTTCCATGAAAATAGTTTCAGTTTTTACCAAATAAAAATTTTCCGATTTACTATCTAATAATGTTGATCGAAACATCTTCTGGGGCGGGGTGGATTTATCTCTGGCAGAAACGAAAAATACATTTTTCAGGGTGGGACACTTCCTTGCCAGGGGGAAAATCCCGGGCATCATCCCCCCCCCCCGCCCCCGCTGATTCGCACACTGGTCGAATGTGACAAACATTAAATATAACCAACCCATCTATTACATTTTGTATGTCTGTACCTATTTCCCTTGCGTACCCATTTTTTATCCACGTCTGCCACATTTAGATTGTTTTGAATTTAAAGATATTTTAAGTAATGTTTAAACCTAGCTTTGTCAAAACTGTAATTACCTCTTGATTCTCTTGAAACTTACTGTCTGATGTCAACTGTTGCTTTAGTATCATCATACCTTCACCACTCACTGTTGGTTCTATCTGTTGACATTTATCAATGTTATTCGTAATTGAGGTCTCTTGTTGTCTCGTTAACTCAGTTGTATCAGAAAGGTGAGGACAAATATTAATATATATTATAGCTGACGTGTCAGATATATGTTATTGATACGCTCAGTACATTCAGACATGATATCTTTTATCATTTTTGTACTTTATGACACTAATCAGAATAACCATAATAGATTCCGCATATCCGATATCAAGGGCGGAAAAATAATCATATGACTTTCCAAATGTACAAAATGTATGGACAACAACTCTCTTTAGTCAGTTCCTAGGATTAGCTACTGGGTCCTTGCCTGGGTACTCAGTCTCCATGATGTAGTTGCCTAAGTCGCGGACAACTAATTAGCACTGGGAAATCACAGAAGGTTCATTTTTTTTAGTAATCCACATATTTATGTTTACTTTTTTTCAGCAAAGAAATTCACACCTTAGAGTTGAGTGTTAGAAGCTAACATGGGCGAGGTGAAGAGCTTCTTTTATCAGTGGTGCTGGAAGAGGTTGAGACGTGTTCCACACTACGAAGTTAAAGAAATAGGTAAGTGTAGTAACTTTTAATTTTTTTGGTATTCGTCATAGTGACTTAAAAAATAAATCATTTTCTTCCTACACAAGGGCTCCACGTAGTTAAATACTAATAACAACAAGACAATGTTTCTCTATCTAGCTAAGTCGTAAAAAATATTAAAGCTAATAAATAAAATGAAAAATAAATAAGAGAGTAGGCTTTGACGAAATACCTTCAACATTTACAAGAAAAACGTAAATTACATTCTGAACTCCCTTTGTAAGAAATCAACCATTTTCTTGCGGTGAGTTTCGTGATACTATAGAGGCAACAAAAATTACACTTACAAAGGCTGACAGAAGAATGTAGAAATCCACAGACACATTTCAGTTCTCACTTTTCTTTCGAAGCATTGTAATCTGTAATGAATAACAGATCTTTCCACCAAAAAGAAAAGATAATATCAGACGTATGACATAGCTTCATGAAAAGAGAAAAGTCGATTCACTGGTATTTAAGTTCCTTGAGAAAAGATGTAAAAGTCTAGATAACATAAAAGATTGTTTGGAGATGAACTTAGATTTTACCAAAGCTTTCGATAAAGTACTGCACTAGGTACTCTTCCAAAAATTAAACGATCACAGTTACAGTTTATGAGTTCTCAACATGTGGTTTAAATATTAGCAAACCGAAAACAGGCAATGTAAATAATACAAATATAGTTGCAAGAATAGTTTAAAATCTCCAGAAAATGCCTGCAATACAGATATAGTTGCATAATAGTTTAAAATACTCAATTCAAAACGTGTTTACCAATACTTATTCTGAAATGAATTATATACTTAGAAAGGAAAAAAAATGTGGTGAACATTGTATAATTTGATATTTGGAACTTATTTTTACTAATTTTTAAATATAGAAAAATACAGCTTTCTGACAAGACTGACATATATTATTAACAAAAAGAAACTAAAATGTAACAGTTTCGAAAGTAACTTCAGACTACTCTAGAGTGAAGATAGAGGTGTTTTTTACGTATTTTCACGCATAACTCCAGGTAACAATTTCTTTCCAATTATGGGATAGGAAGACTCAATATTTTTCGCTATAATTTTGCACCCACGTAAGGGAGATATATAAAATTTGAATATGAGTAAGTACTTTAATTTTCGACAAACGTTTCATCGTCTCTCATAGCGAAAACTGAGAGACGCTATATATATATATATATATATATATATATATATATATATATATCCCAAACATTTCATCCATAAACAACTGGACCGTGCTAGAAATCACCCTGACTCCAACCGGCCTCACCGCGAAGCTCCCCCACTCCCAATCTTTTCACCCATTACCACACAGCCCTCTGGTCCTCCAAAAGCTCCTCAAACTGGCACACCCCATACTCACTGCGTCACCTGAAACTGAAAGAGTTTTCCCGTCGTGCCCCGAAATAATCTACCACAGACTTCCGAATCTCAACACGATTCTCACCAGAAGTGCACGTCCCGTTGCAGAGCCTGTCCTATTTTTGATCCCAGTCTGACCTTCGAACATCCTGTCACTTACAAGAAATAGTTTTTCCGACACTCCGGCAGTTGCATATCTTCCAACCTTGTTTATCTCCTACTCTGTAACCTATGTTCCGCCTTCTACGTTGGCTAAACCCAAACACCTCTAACAAACCGCATCAACAACCATCGCTACTCTTCCAAATCACAACTTTAGAGCAGATGTACATCTATACTGTCCGCCAACCATAAACCCGTCCTCAACTGCATGTAACTCCCTTCAGCGCAGTTTCTTCTTGTTCTTCTTCCATTTCCTTCTTCATTCTGTCTCTAGTTGAATTTCTATTCTATTTTTCAATATTGTTTCTTTATTCTCCCTTTTCCCCTTTATCTTTATTATTATCAGGCCCGTATAGCCAAGGGGGCTAGGGGGGCTTAGCCCCTTACCAATAGTTTGCATACATGTATGAAAATTAAAGATCAAACATAATTAATAATTTTCTGTAGACGCGCTTAAATGTAAATTTTTGGTACAAATATGTGCTTTTATACAGTATACCGTATACCATTATTTTTTAATCGAATAGAACTCTTATGAATCGAAAAACCAGCACTTTATACATAGTTTTAGAAGTACTTTCCTACAGCAAATTTCTGAAAAAACGCCCTTGACGACTCCTTACAAAGTTTCAAATTCATTTTGCAACTTTCTTATGCGAGAAATATTACAAAATAATATTCAAACGTGAATTAATGTCTTGTGATAATAAAAGGACATTGTAAGATAAATCGAGTGCGGTTTGGAAGGTGCATGCCAATTTTTATAAAATCAGAGAAGAAATGAGGTATGTTTGCGAGTGTCATCTGAACTTAGTTTCACTTAAAAGAGACTATCTTCTCCCTATATAAAAATAAACTCTAATAATAAACATTGAAGTATTCACTTCCATAAATTAACAGTCTACCTACACATCAACTTAACTTCTTTGTTCAATAAAAAGGGCAGCTAACACAACAATACTCTCTGGGATCATTAAGTCGATTCCTGCGTGGAACAAACAATTGGTACCCCACTGGAACTCGGCAAACTACCCCAAAAAATATAGGGATGGTTTAACATATAAAAGCACAAAAATACCTTAGGGTTACTCAAATAAAAAAATAAATAAATTAAAAAAATAAGAAAGTAAAAATTAAAAGAATATAATTCTACACAGCTTCCAAAAACAAGTAGTGCAACAAAGATTCTCTATCTACAGCTGTGTATTTACTTCGATCGTGGCTAGGAGAAATAGAAAAATGGAGAGTAATAAACCGACCTGAAAGGATCTGCCGCGTAGACAAAACGCTAAAAAAAAGTTGACAAAAAGATAAATTTACCACTTGCTATATTTAACAAATAACACACAGGCAATAGCAAAAACAGACATTGATTCAATTCATAAAGAAATGAAAGAACCAAATAACAAAGATACAAAAGAAAACTTTCATCTATTACTTTCGATATAATATTAGGCTTGTGAGACAGACAGACGCCACAATGCGAAATCCAAGATATTGCCTAGAAGCAGCTGACCGTAAAAAATCTTTTTGGGGTTCAGAATTATTCATGAGGCGCGAAGTCCTTTTAGCTAGAGAAACTACACAAGTAGTTTCCACTGAACATACTACAGATATCAGCCCAAATATAAGAATCTTCTCACACACAAGTGCATGAAAGGAAGCGCTAATTGAATTCCAAGGATGCGGACTTCGATTCCTCAATGATCAGACTGTAAGAAGTAGGTTGAGTCCAATCACATGCTGGTTTGGCAACCGAAACTGTAGGTTAGTATCGAAACCGACATTGGTTTGGTTGTCTCAATTTAAATAGAGAAATAGATAGATTATTCCAAACTTTACCTATCTTAAATTTCTGGAAATAATAATGTCATTCTTGTAGATCAGTTTTGAATAATAGTGTGATAATTTTGCGTAATATATTGGCTCATATGCTTCATCAGATCGAACAACTGATCCCTCAATTATCAGCAAGGTGCCCCTTCAAAAGATTTTGATTGGTGACGGGTCTGGTTAAATCAGGTCTAATATATCTGGCCGTTTCACGTTACCGTTTAGCTTTTACTTTTCCGTAATCATGCCTTAGCGGCGAAAGCTATGTGCGATATTTTCGGCGAGGTAACGCAATATATATATACAGGGTATATATATGTACAACAACACCGACATACCTACATCACAAAATTCCTGACATGAAAATAAGGGGAAAAGGTATAGACCGTCGAAGATGTACCAATGCTTCGTTTCGGCGCTATAAAATTCCGAAATTATTGGAAAATGAAGTCTAAATCTTGATAATTTCAATACCATTAAGAGTAGAACTGAGGCGACATGGGACCCTAAAAGACTTGAGACCAACTCTATCCAAAACTGCATATTCCAAAATTATGCAGTGGATGGCTCAAAGTAAGTAGAGAATTTGGAGACATTCTCTGGAGTAAATGTGGATAGAAATAGGCGCGAATAAGACGACTTTCCGTATAAGTACAGATGATAAACGTAATAACCAGGCAATGGCAGTCATTTACTGAAAAAATGTATAGCAAATTCGCTGAAATCCATGTAATTTACTCCTATTTGTTATGCAACTACACCTTTTTTATTTAAATATTTGCGCTAAGGAATCTGTGTGATATATCGACTAGCCTTCCCTAAACTTTGCCCAGCCACCCTAAGGTTTTCGGCTGGCTACGGACTTGATTATTATTATTATTATTATTTTATTTTTCCTTTCTCTGATTTTTTACCCTCTTGTTCCTTCAGGAAGCCCTTTACTTGCTCCTAGTAACCTCCGCACTTCCTTCTTCATTTGATGTTTTCTCCGACTCATCTAGTCATTTTCCTGCCTCCACAACCTGGCCACACTGTTACCCAGCATTAGTTGGCAACATGGCGTCTCCTTAGCACAAGTCCCGTATCAGTCCGCTCTCTCCATTTTCTCTCCTACCATCTAAAAACGCTTTTGCAAAACGTTGCCGCTTTTCCATTGTGTTTGTGATGTTGCAAAACAATACCGCAGGACCTCCTCACGAGATTCCTGACAGGAAAATAAGAAAAAGAGGATAGATCATCGAGGGTACACAAATGCTTCTTTCCGGCGCTATAGGCTGCAGAAAGCGTATGAAAATAAACTTTAGAGTTTGTTATTTGCAATACCATTAACAGGAGAACTGAGGCAGCATGGTGCTCTCAAAGACTTCAAGTGTCTATCCAAAATGCATATTCCAAAACTGTGCAATGGGTAAGCAAGGGATTCCCGCGGCAATGTCGATATCCCAAACAGATTCTTTTTGGCGAACGATTTCTTTAAACAAGATTTGTGGTTGCATAACATAAACAGGAGTAAATTACATACATTTCAGCGAAAGTTAGCGGTATTTTTAATCAGCAAACAAGACGCATTGTTCGGATGAATGCCAGTGATTACGTTTATCATCTATACTCATACGGAAAGTTGTCTTATTCCTGCTTTATGATGTTTGAGGTTTGACAGGTTCCTTTGGGATGTAGAGTGAAGTTGCCATTGGCTGTGCTGATACAGATAGTTAGGGACGTAATTAGGATGGAGCAGGTTTTTACATCTAGCGCTATTACATTTGTAGGCGGGAGTTGTAGGAAATGGATCTACCACAGTGATGATGAACAAAGCTGACTACCTCCAGGAGGTTACCCACAACTGTCTGATTCCAATATCTACAAACTAACCACCACAGATCTAACCTACACCGACCAACAGAAATCTCCGAACTTATCACTATTAACGATCCTCGTGAAGGCATATCCGGAATTTCCATAAAATATCTAAGTCCAGACAGCCCACGCACTCCTACTTTCTACCTACTACAAAAGATTTACAAATTCGGTAACTCTGGCAGACCCGTTGTAGACAGCTATGATTTCCGTAACGAATGTATTTCCGCTTTCGTTGACTACTTTTTACAACCATATGTTCAAGCTCTGCTTGTCTACCGTACGTGATACCTACCATTATCTTGAACTAATCCGTAAATTACCGCCACTCCCTTCCGACATACTTCCTTGTACACCATTTTCCTCATGTCTATGCAGCTTTGGAATTCTTCCTCAACTAGAGGCCTAAACCTCACATCCCAACCACAGCTTTCCTTCTAAATCTAGCCAACCTAATCCTTACCTGTAACAACTTCACTTTCGAAAACAACCATTACCATCGAGGCACAGCCATGGGTACAGAAATGGCCTCTTCCTACGCCAACCTGTTGATGGGCAAGCTTGGACACGATTTTCTACAAACCCAACCGTTGACTCCTCTACTTTGGATTTTTTTATAGCATAGTAATGTTATGGTCTCATGAGGAAGCCAATCTCAACACGTTCCTAAACATCTGAACCAGATCCGTGTTGTGCAGTTCACTTGATCCATCTTAAACGCAAAAGTCATATTCCTTACTGTAAACATCACTTTGGAAAACAACACCCTTACCACTTTTGTTCATATAAATCCAACCAGCCATATGCAATATTTTCATTATTCAAGTTCGCATCTTTACCGCACCAAAAAGCTATTTCCTTCTTCCTTACCCTCAGAGGACAGTACCTGAATTCGACCACCTCCTCAACTGAAACCAACAATCAACGTTTCCAGGAGGCTCTAGTCGTCCGTGGCTACCCACTTACCCTCGAAATCAAGCAGATTCGACGTGCCGCCACACACGCACTCAATCTACTTGTACTTCCAACATCAACCCGAAACCACCGGCCTTAATCACTCAGTTTCGTCCTAAACTAACCAAGATCAAACAAATTGTGCATTCCCACTACCATGTACTCTAATCAGACTCCGATACTAGACCTGTCTTTCCCAACAAACCGAGATTAGTTTTCCTTCCAACCTTAGAAACATCTTGGTCCACACAAACCCTTCGTCCAATTTATCTTCAGTTCCTGCCCACAAATGTAACAGCGCTAGATGTAAAACCTTCCCCATCTTAAAATTACGTCTGCCGATGGCAACTTCACTTTACATCCCAAAGGAACTTGTCAAACCTCAAACGTCATATATATCCTAACCTGTACACTCTGCCCGGCATTATATGTGAGGGAAACAGGCGCTCCCTTGAATCTCTGTGTCAATAATTAGCGTCACTTTTCCGTTTGAATTTGAATTTATTTTCAAGGCCTTTAGGCAACTTTCGCTCAGGCCGAATGGATGACAATGGGATGAATTGATGGAATGAAGAAAGTGAGAGGAAACGGGAGCATCCCGAGAAAACTCACGCACACGATGTTTGTCCATCACAAAGCCCACATGGCATGAGCAAGAATCGAACCGACGACCCCTTGTACCAGAGGTGAGCGCTCTACGAACTGAGTCAGCGTGGCCCTTCAATTTTCCGTGACCAACAGACCCGACCACTTTCCATCACTTTTCCCTGTAATTGCACAACACTGACTTCGATGACGGTTTCCGTGTAGCTATAATCCACACCCAAACACATCCACATGACGTCTCTGGGAAGGAGGTTTCATTCAGAACTTGAAACCAAAACTGAAACCTGCAGAGACTTATTTTCTTCTCTCTATGTCAACACCCACGCTTTCCGTCCAGTCTTGTCCACTCACTTCGAATCTATTTCATTTATTTTCTATGTCAGATTTCAATATATTTTTTCCTGAACGTTTCCTATACTGGCTCCCACTTTTTCTGGCTGATTCAGTAACCTACTCACTTTTCATTTGTTTCCTATACTGGAATTCACTTTCTCTGACTACGTTTCCTATACCAAATTCCCTTTTTTCTGATTGCTTTTGCTATACTGTATCCCGCTTTCTCTGACTGTTTTGATCCTATCTACTGATGATTGCTAGAAAACCGTAATGATTAATTATCTGTGTTAAGTGTCAATTTGTGCACGTGAATTTCCCTAGGATATTAGGTAAGTGCAATTCCTTTTCTATCTATTTATATTAACCTATTATTTATAGATTGGCAACCATAAGTTGTCAACATGGTGACACCTTAGCACCAGTCCTCTCTGTTTTCTTTTCTATTATGCTAAAAAAAAAAGTGCGAAACGTTGCAGCTTTTCTTCTGTTCCTGATGTACTTGTACACCTGTCTTTGCATACTAGGTAAGTATCCTTACCATCTTATGATGGCATACCCATTCGAGCTGCCTTATTAATTGAAACTTTACAAATACACTGCCGTCACTTCTTGAAATCCATTGTGTGTGCTCCATCCTCTGAAAATCTACACTGAGCTTATCTCTATCTGTTATATAGTTATTAGCATCCAGAAGAATGATGTGTGAACTTGTTATATACAAAGATTTAACTTACAGAATTTTATGAGCTAAACGTACTCTACATGGACAGATAATAATACTTCAATAGTTAAAATTACAAAATAAATTTGCGTATTGATAAAGTAAGCACACATGATAATACTAAATAACAATTATAAAAGGGCTATGTCCATCTTCTCTTCTATTATGTGAACACGCTTCTGAGAAACGTTACAGCTTTTCTATTGTGTTTGTGATGTTCGTGTTTGCCTTCTTTGTATTCTGCAATGTAAGTATCTTGTTTTCTACCTTTTTTTTCCTACCACACATGTATAATTATTTGATGCTAGAGAAGCCCAATTATAATTGTTATTTAGTATTATCATGTACGTGAAAGTAATTTTGTAATTTTAACGGTTTTTTGATGATATCTATATGTTCTGGTCTCATGGTGAAGTCAGCCTCAACATGCTCCTAGAACTAGCTAAACCAGTCCGGTATTATTCAGTTTACTTGGTCCATTTCAAATATAAAAATGCCGCATTTCTTGACGAGGCCATCACTTTAGAAAACAATATCCTCACTATTTCCGTTCACATAAAACCTACCAACCATACGCGATATTTGTATTATTCAAGTTCCCATCTATACGACACCATGAATGCGATTCCTTTCTCCCTTCCTCTCAGAGGAGAACGCCTGATTTTTTCCATCTCTGCCATAAAAACCTACAACCAACGCCTCCAGGAAGCTCTAGTCAACTGAGGCGACCCATCTAACCAGCTAACTAATCAGATCCAACATGCATCTTTGCACATCCAACCCAGCCACACTCCCAACACCAATCCGAATTCAGCGGCTCTAATTAGCCGGTTCCATCCTAAACTATCCAAGATCAAATAAATTCTACATTTTTACTTCTACATGTTTCAATCCTAAACAGAAACAAGATCTGAATTTCCCACCAATTCTAGATTAGTTTTCCCCAGTCCCCAACCTTAGAAACATCTTGGTCGCTTGGTCGGTACAAATCTTTCTTCCTGCCAATCCCAACCGGCACCCATACATGCAAGAGACCCAGATGTATGGCCTTCTCCATCTCCATCGCTTCTCCCAGGGTACATCCCACGCCTCTAATTTAATATACATCCGAACCTACACATTCGGTGATGCCATTTATGTGTGTGAACACTAGCATTATAATCACTGCCACTTTTGCGCCATCAACATACCTTATACTCCAGTCTCCTTACATACCCAGTCACACAACCCAAATTTTGATCTATCTTTCCGTGTTGCTATAATACATATTCTGTTCGCCACTACCAACACTTCAACATAACGCCTGTCGGAGGTTCACGCTATTTCATTCACGGTTTGACCTCAATAAATAGATAAATAAACTTCGTATAAACCCTCAATAACCTTAAACTCTCCATCTTCTTTCGTTCGTACATGTACACAGCATTTTCAAGACATACCCATACACGATCCTATCCTGAAACTTACACGTAATACGTTAGTCAACTGTTCCAAGATTGATACGTTGTCTGTTGCGTGGCGCTACTATTGCCTTATTCTTTAATCTGTGCACAAGTGCTTGTCTTCTGTTTCTACGTGCCTGAAGAACTTAATGTTCGAAAATGAGTTACTGTTTCTATAATTATGTTTGTGTTTCTACTATATATACAATACAATAATTACTCGAGAGTCACTAAATATAACCTCAACTCCAACTACTGGTAATAACAAAGACAAAATAAAATGGACAAACTTAACAATATTATTTTACATAGTTCACAACCGAACTATGATCAGATCAGAAATCTACTTACTTCCTTGAGATTCATTTACATGTTTAACTCTCTTACAGATAAGACGCCTGGGCTGTATTATGTATGTGCAATACGATTGGAAGGATTTAAGTATGTAGGCGTTTCTCACTGCAAATACAAAAAGAAACGTGCAGAGGCAATGGCAACCAAAAATTTTATTCAGTATTTGCTGGATGAGAATTATATACATCTGAATGAAATACCATGGAAGGTAACGTATAGCATCCATTTTGATCACAATACATGTCACTTTATATAGAAAACTGACTTAGGATTCGTAAAAAAAGATAGAAATCAACTATATTTCGTTAATTTTCTTACCTGCTGCTCTGCAGCTAATTCTCTCGTTTAGTAAACACTTACAAATATCTAAAATCGTGACATATTTTGCTCGCACTAACGATGGGGAAAATTAAAAGGATAGGTTATGTGGTGAACAGTAAGGCATGAATACTGTACTGCTCGTTTAAAGTACTTGACAGAGTATCAAGTACTTGGTAACTAAATGTCAGTTTTCTCTCCACGAGAGTTGTTAGATTTTAGTTTAGTTTACTGAACTTCATTGAGTAGTAAAAAGGAACTTGCAGAGAAGCAGGTTTGAATAAAATTGAGATCGGTTTTACCCTTTGAACCACTTGACGAGGTTTATTTGACCAAACGTAATTATTAGATCTTTAATTCTTGGGACGTATCCTTTGTGCTTGCTTTAAACGTAACTTAACAATTATTACAAAGAATTACACTTTTAATGTGCTGCTAGTGAGATTTATGTTGAAATTCGCCCCGTATACTACTTTCAGACCTTTTGGTATAGTAGCTTCAGATTGTTTTAATGAGGAGTTTGTTCTTTAAGTAATACTTAAAATATAAAGCGTGTTACATAATTGAAGAGATAATATATATATAAAGAATGGGTTAATCTAAAATTACGACTAGGTCTTTCTTGAGTCAGAACTAGTTTATTCGAAAATGAAAGAATTCTAACATTCAAGCTGTCAAAAATATGAGAACAATACAAGCAATCGTTAAAAACTAGATAGTGTTTTCACTCTGATAAAAGGCACGTTTTTGGACTAATCCGTATTATTTTTATTTTTTTTTAAAAAAAGCTTCCAACCCTTTATTTTCAGTACAAAGAAAACTTGCATTGCATCGCAGCAAACCTGAAATTCATCCAATATCAACATTTATTAAATTATTCTTGTAGTATATTGGAAAAGAGAATAAACCTTGTTACTCTAGAATCATAACTATTGTTTATGTTTCCGCTAGCTTAGCATAGATTCACTAATATTTATGCACTCGCTTAGATATTTCTTTCTGTGCTGCAATAATTCTGGTCCTATCTGCCAGTACTCGCTATTTCTGGACAAGTCATACTTAAAGGATTGCATAAAGAACTTCACATTTTTTAACTATCTTGTTTGTTCGTCTTCGTTGTCTGTTGTCAACCGAAGAATATTGGAAGTATTTAAAATGCTAATTTGGTATATTATGTGAAGCTAACTGTTCTTATTTTGAGAAGAATTAGACCGAAAAGTAAATTATAATTTTTAACGGGAATTTGTAATATATTTTAAAGAAAATTTAAGCAACTACTCGATTTTAATTTGTCACATGTACACACCAGCAACTTACTACTTCTGTACCGCTTCTTGTAGTATCTCTTAGTATCTAGTATCTCTTAGTATGTAGTATCTCTTAGTATCTAGTATCTCTTGTAGTATCTCTTATTTCGTATCTCTTACTTGTGGCTCTGAAGAAAACTTCTGAATAATTTGCAACATTCACCTAATGTGTATATACATAAGTTCCTTGTAGTTTGTACCCAGATAGTACCCAAACTTACAGCAAGTTTGTAGAAGTTTGGCATTGCAAGTTTGCACGAAGTTTGGCGTTGCAAGTCTGCAAACTTGCTACAATCTTACAGCAAACTAGCTGGTTGACAGAGGACAAAGTTGCTACAAACCTGCATTGTTAAACATCAAGCCTGTGGTGGAAAAATTTCAACTGTTTGGAGTGGGGCTCGAACCTAATATCTTCAGTTTTGTTTGTAGTCCGTCACCCTAACTACTTCTCTATCGCGCCAATCGTGACTGTCCTCTATTTTACTAGTCCTTTTGTGTTACGGAGACAGTTTCTGAAGTAAATGCATGCATATTGGCTAAAGTTCGAAACTTGGAAAGATTAATTATCCTGTTGGCAGAGCTATGAAGCCTGCTTCGTTGAATTTTCGCAAGCAAGCCGCCTCAGGAATCATAATGATATGTATACTTTACTGCCTGGGTCGATGCCATATTAGTTTTTGGTCTTTGTATTGTGTATAATAAAAGAAAAGGATTATCTAACATGATTTGTTTAACTTATTTTCTGTAAATGCGTACAAATTTGAAAATTATATAGAATGTTGAAATATACAAAAGGAAGGAAAGAGGAGCTAATATGTATAAGTACGAACAAAAAGAAGTTGTTAAAAAAGTTTTTTTTATGAAACTCCGGTGTTTTAGTTAGTAATCCAAGAGGAAAAATCACTTTAAGGAAAACTAGCGTACTATCTGGGAAATATGCAGCCAGTTTGTTTGAGAAATGGCATTGACCCGAACAGTAAAGTACACATCATTAAGATTCTCCTGAGGCGACTCGCTTGTGAAAATTCAACGAAACAGCCTTCTTCATAGTTCTAACTTAGGACCAGTAAGCTTTTTCAGTTTTGAATTTAAACCTATATGCATGCCTTTATTTCAGAAACCGTCTTCGTTACATAAAAGGACTACTAAAATGTACTTTATTCAAAAGAAGAACCGTGGATAGTGGTTAGAGTGATGGACAACAAACAAATCTGAAAATTCTGGCTTCGAACTCCACTATGTTGTCTACCAACTTTTTTTGTACCAAATTTGCCACTTGTCATCTAGCAATTTGCAGCCTTGCAATGCCAAAATGCAATACCCAGTTGACCATTTCATTATTTAACCATTCTTTAATTTCAAGTACTATCATTTTACAGATCTTTATGAATATATCCTTCAAACTCGGTAACACTATATATACAGTTTCGTATTAATATGTTGTTAATATATCTAGCGAATTGCTTGTTCTCCAAATTGCGTACCGGGAGTAAGTTAAATAATGCCATTCCATTATATTTCAAATTATGTTGAGTCTTGGATAGTCTAACATACGGAGTTTCCAAATTATGTTTCAACCTTGTATTGTGTTCATGTACACTGGATCGAAGTGTAAAACTGTCTTGGTTTACCTTTGTATGGATCAATCTATGACAGATATTAATTGAAGGCACTGTCATGATACGGCATTTCTTGAAAAATTCCCTACAAGACTCAGTATGAGATACACCCTGAATACAACGAATTGCCTTCTCTTGCCATTTAAAAACATCCTTAGCACCTGTAGAGTTCCCCCAAAGTAGATTCCCATGTAGTAAGTGTGAGTGAAATAGAGCGTAATACACCGAAATAATCATTTCCTCACCATTTTAATCTCTGCAAAACATATATAACGCGAGCAAGTTTCTTACACCATTACTGAGTATGGGCTGTCCAGTTTAATTTTGTATCTAGATATATGCCTAGTAATTTTACATAATCCTGCTTATTTAGTTTACATGGTGCTTTATTTAAGTAAAATAAAAAAATGTGTTTCTGTTTTCGCCGTATTAAGTACTAAGCAATTTGTTTCAAATCATAGGTAAGATGCGCTCGCTTAGCATTTCATTATTTTTATTACCAAGATTAAGTATACTAAAATCATTTGTAATAAAAGTTGTGTCATCTGCATAGATAGCTGTTTTATACGGTAAGCAATTGGGTAAGTCATTCATACATATTAAAAATAAAAAAGGGCCTAATACTGAACCCTGAGAGACGCCAGATAAAACCTTAAGCTCATCAGATCTCTTGTTATTAAATTAAATTTTACTATGTCTTCGAATAGGAAGGCAAGTCTTAAATAGTTTCAAGAACAACGAACCCAAAGTAGTTTAAACATAACCCAGAGATAATAATAATAAAAATAATAATAATAAGACATTACCTTGTTACATTATATTACTCCATAACAATATGTGGTAAACCTTACGTAACATAATTATTCTGTGGTTAACCTTATAACCAAGTTACGAGCATGTTTGATAGGCGTAAAGAGCAAACGTGCATTCGTTTGTTTGCTACAAGTGACGTTCTTAACCGTATTCCTTTGGAAAGAATAGCAAAGGTTTTCTAGGTGTCATTCTTCCTACTTTTCAGATAAACACTCTCTATATATGCAGAAATACATTGTTATGAATCAACTCAACAAAACTCTCAAAAACTAGTTTAACTTTAGTGTAACGCTTTTCGATTTTACTACCTGGTAAGCATGGAAATTAGAGTAAATTTGGCGGTCAAAACTTATTTCTTTTTGACTGAAACTCAACATTTGTGAGCTTAGCTGTACTCAAAACTCACGAAAATACTCGTTTATACCAAACTTTGCGAGTATCTTCCAGCTATTTGGTACATTGCTTCATTATGGAGGTAGGTTTTGTGACTCTGTGGCAAAAACTAATACCACGACCGAGCAGTGCTGAAATGTGACCGTTTTGGAATTGTAAGCATTAACTAAAATTCAAAATAAGTATTTAGTTATTTAGTGGAAAACTCTTATATTTGTAATTTACTCGGAAAGAGGGTAGATATTATCAACTCTCTGTGTTTTGGTTTTTTTTTCTGTCAATTATTGACAACTTCCTGAATTTAGTGACTATAAATCTTCCCAAGTAAAGTGAGTGAATAAAGAACAGGAAAGAAGCATAAGAAGATACTATTTTTTTTTTATCATTATCCATAGTACCTTTTAAGAACTACTTTTCTGTAATTTCGTAGTGTAATTACTAATTACAGTGCTTATATGGAACCTTTTTCACTGCTATAGAGCCAGCTTGAAAATTCTTAATTGTACAATGCATTTCGTACAATTTATTGCTTGTTTTATTATTATTATTATTATTATTATTATTTTAGGTTTTGAGAAACATGAATATTGATCGTGATCGGCTTTGTAGAAGTTCATGGGACCCGGTAGCCTATGCTGATCAATCAAATATGAACATGTATGAGATGGATCAATTCCTAAGATCCCATTACATAAATAGACAGGAACCAACGACACAAATGAACATAGACCAAGAAAGAATGTGTGAGGTATGTCGATTTATAAATTATTTAGAACTGTTACTTAATATATATATATCTAATTCTTAAATGACGATAAAATCCTCCAGTGGTAGCAGGTATAATACGAACCTAATTTCACAAGAAAATGTGGACAATTGTGTCCTTTTTACCATCATGCATACAGTTGTGAGTACTGACAAGTTTCAAGGATAACTACTAGCTCTAGTTTTTCTTTATGTATAATAATACTTAATATAAACATCTAAGAAAATGATAAAATATGCTGTATTTATAAGGCTACATCTTCTTTTTTTTTAATTAACCTAATTTACGAAATTTGTATCAGTACTGATAAAGTAACTACAGAAGCTTATCTTCTTTTGCAATATTCTGTGTGTTTAAAAAGATGTTCCAAGCAGCTTCTTTAATGCATTCCGTGAAATAATTTCTTCAAAATAAATAAGTATAAATACTTGGGAGCATTTGCGACAACTGAAAATAAGAATACCAAGAAATATAAAATCGCTGAGCATGGCACACGAACAAGTAGCAATGAAAAGTAATCGTTGGTTGGCAACTATTTCTTACATCGCTTCTAACGTACGCCAATTCCCAACTAAGCTCAACGTCCACATATTTTTCAAATTATGTATAAAAAAAAAAGACTCATTACGATATAATGAATTGATGCAGGCAGGCAATTATTTAGAAGTTGGTTTTAGGCAGGTCTTGAATTGGCGGAGGATGAAGGATTTCCTCTCTAGAATCTTCTTCTCCTCACTAAAGTCCTCTTGCCCTTCTTGCCTGTTGGATCCGCCGGTGAATACCTACCAGCGAAAATATGTCGATTAAAGTAATTATTCTGGGGGGTGTCCACGAGCATCCAGAAGGTTTGTGTGTGTGTGCGTAGGAGGGTTAAAGTTGTGTCTGGGTATGAAATGTATAGTACGCCAATAATTATACTAGTTCTACATAAAATTCGGAGAATGGTCGGACCCCGGACCCACGTCCTAAATACTTCCCTGAACTCAGGTCATGGAGACACCTTCGCAGTTAGTAGTATAACTTAGTACACGTGCTCCGTTCAACTTCCAAGTCGAAGGAACGACAGGAAACAGGTTACCGATGTGTTTCACCACCGAGGCTGCTTGCGAAATTTCGGGACTTCCCCGCGGCCTCGCTGCTACCGGTTCTTAAATCCAGAGCCGGCAAGTAGCAACCCCCTCCTAATGCACTCACTTATTTCACAGTTGAATAAGCTATCATTATTTCTATCTTTATCTGAGCTACAAACCTATACGCTGACTAGACTTTAGTATTTTTTTACCGAGCCGCCGTTGCTCGTTGGCGTAGCATTCGGGAGGTCGCGTGTCGAACCCAGTGGACGACCATCCTGACTGAGTTTTTCCAGGGTTTTTCCTTAGTCACACCAGGCAAATGCCGGGGTGGCACCTTCAACGTATGCCCTGACCGACAACTTCCCGAATCCTTTCCTCCTATTCCGGTCTGAGCCCTAGATACGAGTATAATCCTTTCCTAAATCCTATAAATAAAAAAAATTACATTTAGTGTTTTTCACTCCCGAATACTGCAAGCACGATTCTTTAAAATAAATACTGGAGTAGGGACCTTCCTACATCTTACGTTCAAGTGGTTCAATAGATAGATCCTATAATCAAAGTTGAGTTCAAACAGACAAAACGCCAAAGATGTTTAAATATTGTAGATTCTCATATGAAGTTTTCAATAAAAAAAATAAAAAGAAGTTAGGCGTAGCTCAGTTGGGCACAGACTGGCAGAGTAGTTGTATAAAGCTTGACAGCACTTGCTGCTAAATCCTAAAAGAAGAGAAAAAAAGGAACCATTCAAGACGAAAGAAGTTCTACAAAACTAAATTTTAGAGAAAAATAGTTTACAAAAGAAAACGAAGACGATTTTGATCGAAAAAAAAAAAGATTTTAATCGAAATAATGAACAACAATTTTAAGCGAAAAAATCGTGAGACAATTTTAATTGAAAGAATCGGAAACGATTTTAATCAAAAAAATTGTGAGACGATTTCAATTGAAAAAAGTCGAAAATTGATTTTAATCGAGAAGATCGAAAACGATTTTAATCGAACAAATCGTGAGATGATTTTAATGGAAAATCGATTTTCGATATATGAAAACGATATTTCGATTTTTTTTAAACTAATCAAATTTTGATATATCAAAATAGAACAGCTCTACTTGTGAATTTCGTAAGCCATAGATTCAGCCAATCATTTGTTCGCTATTTTTGGGAGTGAACTTCCGCTCATGAGATGAAAGCAAATTAGTTTAAATTTGCAGTTACTTTTTTTTACTTGTATCTCAGGTTCTATAGGTTTATAGAATTTCCCAATAGAAAATTTCCATTCCTCTGTACTCCTCAACTTTTAACTGGATTGTAAGTGTTCACACGTACTTCCCAGATAGCAAAGAAAATTTAGATCACAATTTCAGAACTTGCTACAGCAAACGAAACGTGTGCGGCAAACTTGCCATGTGAAAGATTGTATCAAAGCACCTAGCAAGCGCTTCGGGAATATGCAACAAATTAGCCAGGTAATATTTTGGCGATAACTTGCCAAAATATACTTTATTGATGCTTGGGAAAGTCCTGGTTTTGATGTGTCGTAATTAACTCGGAAGAACTGTTGCAGAAGAGAAAATGTTTCCAGTCTTGGAGGGGATTCGAACTCAGATCTTCTAGTCTGAATTCCGACATCTTACGAAGTCAATTACTGGTGACGACTATCTTGTGTTAGCCAGTGGCAGAATCCTTTAACTGAACATGGACAAAACTGTTAAATGGTACACAATAAAATTAATACTGCTCTTTCTTACTTAGATAATTTAATAACTTTACTGAGTAGGCGAAACAACAGAACAATGGAAGTGTAACGATGATGTACGAAGCAAAATACGTATATAATTATGAACAGAAAGGTCCCATCTCAAATTTAGGTACGAAAACAGTATTGAGAGTAAAGAAGCGTTTCCAAATATTTTTCTGCTGTCTGAGCTAATGACTAAATTGAAGTTAAGTTACGAAATACTAAATGATTTTGAAATGTATATGAGGAACAGGGCAAAATTATCCTACAAAATAAGATAATACGAATGATTATCTCAGTTCCTACGAAAACATCAAGTAAGCTTATATTCAGACACTGGATTGGGCTTGAACTGTAAAACAAATTTTCCGATATTTTCATACCTTTATCTGGTCATTTGTTTACTCACTAGAGTTAAAATGTGCAATATTATACTGCAAATGTAATTATGTCCATTTGCGTTATACTTTCCTATATATTGTCAAGAAAATATTTTGCTATGTTTGTTATTATTTTAAAATTGCGCACCAGATGAAACTATATAATATTATATATCAACCTAGCAGAAAAGACTTATATACTCAGAATATCAGTTTATTTTCAGTATATTAAAGATAACTTATTTGCTCTAAATCTGCTTGCTAAGTAAAACGAATGTAACAGTTATATGCATAAAATAAAAAAATAGGTAGAACCATAATTATATCTTACAATCTTGAATCTCTTCTATGTAAAACATAAAAAAATGGTTTCATTATATTGTCATTTAGTTTATCTTAGTTGTGAACCATCATGAACTATATTATATTAGTGTATAATGTTGCTATATCATATTATAGCAGTACATGATACAATATACTGTACTGAAGTCTGATACTGAATTACTAAGATTACAAACACAGTCAAAATTATGTCATCAAAATTCATTAACCAGCAACAGGTAGAAGAATTTACCATGTTTATTGAATAACTTAATTGATTAAGTTGTTTCTAAATTACTCGCAGAGGAGAAAATGTTTATAAAATTTCAGAAATAGTTTGTTATCTTTAGTTTCAGCTTTGTTTTTTATTCACTATGTGCCATAATACCTGTTAATTTTAGGTTATAGTGTTTGTCAGCTGGCCAGTAGCTATTATTAAATCTCTGAAATGTAAGTGTAAACATTTTTCTTTTACAGGAGCGAGCCAATTCTCCTGACAGCTTGTTAGAAGAAGATGGGGTTTTAGAAAAGCTGTCTCGATTTCTGGATGACAACAATATCAAAAGAGACTATAAGTTTAAACCGGATACAAAGTTCGGTCCGAGGTAATAAAAAATCGTTATTAATGTATGTACTGTCTTTTCCTTAATGTCACTAAGCTTTCAGAGATATATATGTGCCAAATAAGTGTCTGTATGTATACACATTGAACCTTCTCACCAGAAAACGTTAAAGTTGTGTTGATCGGTAACATGAGTTACTTCTATTTACTTAATAGAGTAAAGTAATATAGAGTAATATAGAGTAATATTGAGTATACTACTCAACAGGTAAACTAACGTATATTGGTTCGGATTAAAACACTAATATATGTATTCTTTATATAAAACATGGATTTTTCATCATATCACTAAAATACGTTACATGTTTCTATACATTTTGTATTTTATAAATGGATTCTAAATTCTTTTTTCTTTCCTTCTTTATTCAGGCTCAAACCATTAGGCTTATGGCCGTGGCCATATTTAGTTCCTGTTCATTTCTATATTTGTTATTTCAAGTTAACTGTTTTTATCTACAATAACGTTGAACATCATAATAAATTAATTCAACGAGTCATTTGAAGAAGGGAAATATCCTATTCTAACAGATATCGAGAACATCCAAGAAATGCATCCTGCTGGCACAATAGTTTAATTAGTAAGATACTCTTACTAATATTAGTGAATTAAAAGCTCACTTGCTGAGAAGTATGCAGCTATGTAGCCTTGAGAATGCTATGTAGACACGATAATATAAGTGTTCCAATGTTGTTGTCATTTGTATTGTAATATATATCAAAAACCACATTCATTAATGAGATAGCCGAGTAATCGTAAATAGCCAAATTATAACCAATAGGAACCAGGAACTCATATAACTTTATTTCCATGAAAGTTAACGTTATTTCAGAGCCGTGACCATAGACTAGTTTCGTCAAACATAAAATACCATTGACATCACAACAATGTGAATGACTTTCATTGGATATCCCTTAAATAGTTTACATCAGTGGTCGAAGTGAGACAGTATGCAACGGTATGGCATACCAGCTCTGGTTTTCGAAAGCTAAAAGCATACCGTTACTGAAGAAGACGGTATGCATGTTCTTATATACCACTTGCTTATATGTCTAGGCAAATATTGGGAAAACATACCGTCTCTGGTTTTTTTCCACTTCGAACATTGGTTTACATCGATACAAGTTATCTTCATAATAGTCTTGCTTCGCTATTGCCTTATGTAACCAAACAATCTTAGATCTCATTAACGTATACATATCCATTCATTAACATTTAGAAGAGATCTGCATCCAGAATCCATTTATTTCCAAGGCAAAAGTTAACTCATCAATACTCTTCTTCCTTGCATTCCACGCATCTTTCGACTAGAGATTGGTTATCGAACTCCGTTACTGCGGAAATTGGAATGTTTCCCTTTCTTAAATAACACGTTCAGTTAAACAACAAAAATCATTACTCATTGATTACTCGATGAGGCAATTACAAATATTTGTTTACTAACAAACGATAAGTAGACTATCAGCTACACACCCAATTTTAAGGAAATGGGCCACTTCACTTGGTAAAGACGAGTAGGGTGTCATTTTATTCAATTCTTTGTCTACATTACGAAAATGGGAACCCGGAAATCAGTTTTGGTAGCTTTCATAGTTTTTGGCGGGAAAATTTGTTTTGGAAGGGGAAAATTTTAAACAGGCAAAAATGCCTTCATATTGGCGACGCTGGTGCCCTCCCCAATTACCCGACAGTCATAAATAATACCTCGTTGGAAACCTCATGGAACGGAGATTGGAACGGTGTATCATATGTTCCCATTGTCATTCATAATTAGAAGAAGAAGAAGAAACCTGAAATTTTACTGAAATATCAGATTTTTTTATAATTCACTGGCAGTTGGCAACACTTACACTGATCGTACCCCTACGAAAAAAAATCCACCGTATATCCTAGGTATTCCCGCCAAACATATACAACAATCATAAAGTTTGGTGCAATGCAACATAAGAAGAAATCGGAGAAACCTAACATTGCCTTCTACATTGGGCTAATAAGGAATATGTCCCCCTGACTTTTCTCCCGCTTCGGCTATGACTATACAAGTGAAACTTCGTTATCCCGTCTGTCATTAACTCACAACAATTGTGAGAAAAAGTGAGCCACTTTGGGCAATTATCGGCAGATCTATGACGTTTTGATTTATTTCAGCCCCGCGGTGGTCGCCATGTTTGAAGAAATTACGCAGTAAAAATATGCCCCTTCTCCATTTACCCTTCTAGCCGGAGAAACCATAAACACAGTATATTACCGCTTAGGTTGGTTCTTTATCTTTTAGGCCGTTTTGTTTCATTATCAGACCCCGGCTCTTCCTGTTCACACCAGCCTTCTGGATTCTCTTTCTTCGTATATGTAATAAAGGAGCTTTTCCCTCTTCTTCTTTGTGTAGTTATGTAAGTGTACCAGCGTTCTGTGATTCTGGTTTCGTTCCAGCGGTTTGCCGATATTCCCGGTTAACTTTATTATTTTGTCCTGTGAGGTTTTTTGTGCTCATATGTTTGGCCAAGGACCCATATGTGTGTATCAACTCCTCTCAGAGTCTGAGGTTTTAATTTTTCATTTGGTACTATTCTTTTTCTTTTCGGTGTTCTAGTTTATGTGGATCAGCCGTCTGGTGGTAGTGACTGTGGTTATTATTTTAGTATTCTATGTTTGTCTTTATGCAGTGACAATTTGTGTTAGTGGTCAGCCTGTCATGTTCATGATCGTGTTCTTGGTTGCTTGACCTACGATATACCTGTTGGTTACATCTCTTACCATTTTCCTCTTGTCTGTTTAGTCTCCCACTTGAAGGAGTTTCCCTGATTTCTGGACTTTCCTGGTTTCCCGATTTCCTTGTTCAGATCTGGTAATCGTTGCTTCATTAGCCGAGCTTCATTGTAAGTTTGCGGTTCATGTGGTCTCTAATATATTGTTTTGGTCCGAAAAAATGGCCGATTTTTGTCTTTAATTACACTTTCCCCGTTCATTCAGTTTATTTGTGTTGTGAATTGCATTGACAAGCAATGCATATGTGTTTACAGGTTGGTATTCAGCATAGGTATCTTAGAGCAGATCCAAATATAGATGCTCACGTGGGAAACAGGTACATATTGTTACAGTAGCTGTGTCTCGTTTTTCCAATGCTTTCTTTCCACCATATCTAATGCAGTTTTTACATTATAACCACCTGCTCCGTGTGTAGTGTAGGAGGTAGTGGGTGGACTATTTCACATTTGGAGTTAACTTTTACCCTTTCCACTATGTATTCTGAAATACATCTTTTCTGTGGTATGTTCAAGACTCTTTGGTTCGTATTTTGTTTTGGTAGGAGATTAAAAAATCTCCATATGTGTTGAGTATTGCCTTTTGTTTTCAGTTATTTTTGCAGATTGTTCTTGTTGGTTTCTGTCACAAGACTCTCACATGATAGTGGCATGATACGTTAGGCTTTTGCAATGATTAATTTTAGCATTATCTTTTTCTAGGTAGTCACAGTTTAGTAGGGGTCTCATGGCCCTCTTCTTTGTTGTGGTGAGCAATTGCGTCCTGCATTTCTTTTCTTTTGAGTCAGTTTTTCACTGAGTTTGTGCCATTATCTTTTATAATTCTAATATTTATTATTATATATTTTTAATTTTATAAATATTTACCTAGTTGCAGGTTCCTCATTATTTTGGTCCTAAAAGATTCTACGGTTCTATTCGTCTTTCATCAATTCTGCGTAATACAGAGTAGTTTGTCAATTTTTATTGTTAGGAGCAGGCCGGTGTTACAACCAAGTTCTGTTTTAATCTTTAAGTTTAATTTTGGCATTTGCATTGTGCTAGATATAACTTCAGCAAGATGTTAATATTGTGTAGCCGCTTTTCGGGTGTTTCCTGAGATCTTTCTAGTTCCCTCATAACCTGTAGTTGGACCAAGAGAGTGCCAGTTCACCCCTGATTGCTAAAAGCTAGTGACACAAACTCAGTGAAAAACTGACTCAAAGACAAGAAATGCAGGAAACCCTTGCTCCCCACAACAAAGAGGAAGGCCATAAGGCCTCTACTAAACTGTGACTACATAGAAAAAGACAATGCTAAAATAGAACATTGCAAAACCTAAGCTATGACACTATCATGTGAGAGTCTTGTGACAGAAATTGCATGAGACAAAAAGTTTGCATATTAAACTTTAACTTTATTTGGCTATCACTAACAGTTTCAGGAGAAGATAGGCGCAAAAGGGAAAATGAAATACACGAAAGTTCCATCATATGTATAGAACAATCTACAATAAGACTGTATTACCTGTTTATGATATCAATATGGTCGTATTGGAGGGGGTCATATCAATTTGGTAATAGTGGTGTTTTTATCAAGAGGGATTTAATTGAGGGAAATTTGCATTTAATTTAACCTGATATTTAATTCAATCAGCGGTTTAATGCAACCAGGTATTTATTTTAATCAGATATTTAATTTAACTAAGAATTTAATTTAATCAGCCGTTCAATCATATATTTAAATCAACAGGCATTTAGTTTAACTAAATATTTAATTCAGTCAGGCATTTAATCCAATTGCTCTTACCTTTCACGTCCCTATTTACATGAAGGAGGCTAGATTTTGAGAAAATGTATAACATAGGGTATGTTAAATAAATGAAACTACAAAAGAGTTCGAAGTTTGCAAAATTTACTAGTTTTACATCCTCATGTAATATTAAGGTTTGACTTATAGGCTATATGATATAGTTTGCGAGAAAACTATAAAACTTGAGAGTATCTGTTTTATTCTTGCTAATCTTGCTTATCATATGCTAGTTTCTGTCAGTTATATGTTCTTTTATCTTTTGTTTGATGTAGTTTGTTTCTATCTTATAGTGGTGGATACGGAGAAATGACTATTTACGTGAAACAATTTAGAAAAAGTAAGTAAATTCTAACTGAGTTACTAAGAATACTAGATAGAACCACAAGTAATAATTCTGTATAAGTAGAAGTGTTCTTTGTTATTGTTGCGGTAGTAACTATCTCTGCCAATTCAGTGAACTTTTCTGTACATTTCTGTACTTATAAATATAGGCAAAAATAAGAGGAAACTAGGTTAGTAATGTCTTATTACACACAAAACCAAAGCGCCCCCTATCAAACGTTCCTTTAAAACTATCCAAAAAATAAAGTGAAAGTCATAGATTTCCTCACTCTTTCAGATAAGAGGATGTTAGACGCATTAAAACTCGAAAGAGTGGCGAACTCCAACCCACTAGCTCGCTAATTTTGACGTTTGCCATGCCACAGCTTCCCAGGGACGTGAAGGCGGCTTTCTATTGCTTACCTGTCCGTCCTTACATACCGAGTCCGCTCCGCTGTTTTAAATGTCAGCACTATGGACACACCAGCACGTCGTGTAAGGCGACCTCTGCTGTTTGTGCAATATGCGGTACCAGTAGCCATGGTGCGGATCCTTGCACGTCACTGAAGCCTCAGTGTGTTAACTGCA